>JACGAQ010000610.1:0-110235 GCA_014119065.1 Orius insidiosus | reverse complement strand
AGTCGCTCTGTAGAACACAAAAATGATAACGTACAAGTTTGATGAGCGTCCTGTCAGCCCATCGCATAATTTCAGGCCCTTCGTTGCCCTCAGCTCTATGGACAACCATTCGGGCCATAACAACAGCACCAGCTTCTTGGTCAAAACCAGCACTTATGTGCATATTTGTGTTTGCATCAGCCCAACTAAAAAAAACAAAAACAGTGAATCTTACAAAGTGAACAAAGAATATCTTACTTCCTAGCAATCGTCGTAACACGAATCCTACGTAGTCCGCTAGCATGTTGGTATTGAGTTATAAACTGGATGCACCCTCTCCCACCTTGAGGAATGGGCGCAGTGTGCTGAAAAACATATCAAAACAAATTCTGTAGGAAGTAAATCATCTTTACCTGATTGACTACTTCGAAAAAAAGGGCGACTGTCGTATTCGAATTGATAGAGCAAAACTTCCATTGACATGTTCCGCCCAAACCAACGTCAGTTTCACTCACACACGCTCCTTTCGTGTTCAAAGAAACACAAGGCCCAATAGCTCCCATAACTTAGAAAAAAAAAGGTTAATTTAAAAAAAGGTAAAGCTCTACTATTTACCCTTGAGTTCTCGAGAGGTTTTGACTTCTAAAATACCATTAAAAGCCATTTTGAAATCTCCTTTATCATCGCGTGCCATAACCCTTTGAAAAGTTTGCTTAAACAATGTCGAATTGAATGAATCAGCCATGACCATATGTCCTCTAAAACATAATCATGAATCACAACATTATTTGGAAAAAGACTAACCAGTTGAGTTGCAACACTGTTTCATTTCGTGAAGTCCAGTTTGGTCTAAAGCGCACGAATAGATGTCGATGCTGTGACCGTTTTTGGTAGCATGAAGAGAAAGGTTTTCGTAGTGACGAGACGCTTTTTTCACATACTTCCCATTATCTTTTTGAATGTCGTGGTGTGATCTGATTGGCTCTCTTAAATCGTCGTTAACAACCGAACCAGGTCCTTGCGAACACGGACCTCCAACGAAAAGCAATCCGACCGCCAGTATTCGGATAGGAACACTAAAATAAAAGAAAACTTTAATTCAAACGTCTTTTCCTCTTATTGTGAAAACTAGGTAAAAGAGGAAGAAAAACACAGCCGAACATAGAAATGTTCATCTTCTGGAGGTTAATTAAAACCCTATGGGTGTACAGTGAACTCTAACCAAGCTAGTAGGTGCATCACATAAGAGGCTGAAGTACGAAAAACCCAGAATTATCAAAGTTTAAGAAAATTTTAAGGTTGGAGCATTACTTCGAGAAGTCCGACAGCGATCGCCAATGCAGTTCCAGTTCTGAGCGCCGCTTGCCCTGTCCGACAGGCCATGGATCTTTTTGCAGCTCCCCTAGCAAGTCAGTTAAATTCATATCGCAAACCTGAATGGGCTGAATGAACCTGAAGAAAATAACTTTAATAAAACAAAAGAATTCAATTTAGACCTATTAGCTGCATGCTGTCCTGCTCGGTTTGACTGCTGTGAGTTTGTCACTTTACCGATGCCCAACATATCTTGTACTTGTTGGGAAGTCAAATCTTTGGTTCCTTTGAAAACATAACTTTTCGAGCATCCTTCACATCCTAACTCGTGGACCTGGACCATCCGTCCGAATGTAATCAGACCAATGAGAGCGTTCGATGGGAGCAACGACAACGACGTTTGGAGCGAATCCTTAAGTGCTCCAAATTCCTCATCATCCAAACACGTATCCACAACATACAAAAAATTGGGGGCATACATTGAGCCCTCTAGAATAACAAAAACATTAATATTCCATCATTACAAAAGCAACATTACCATAATAATGTACTCAATTGTAGAAAATGAAGGAATTAATTCAGCTGGTTGATGCTGTTCAGATATGGCAGCATACTGAGGTGGAAACTACATGAAAGATTAGAGTAGAAGTGCATAAATGAAAATACATACTGGATTTCTCTGAAAGCAAAAGTTGCAAACCCACAACTTGGCGCGATAGTCGACTTGACACATCGGATTCAAAATAGCACGACATGTGTTCCTCGAGCATAAAACTGGATCATACTGCAAAGGAGGCAAATCTGGAAAAAAGGATGAGATACATCAATTTTAGCTTCAGTTTACCAGGACGCTCTTTTAATGGCTGGTAGAGGCATCCGACAGGAAGGACGAGTTTCGTTGCTTCTATGCGACTTGATGGCCAAACGTTCCACGTAAAGCGAACTCCATCGCGACATTCCCCTTGTTGGATAAATTCCTCGTACGTCGTCATTACAAAATAATTTCAAAACAACTACAAAAAAATATAATACAGAACAGAAGAATTTTATCAGAAGACCTCAAAGAAGATATGAATTAAACTTTTCATGAGAAAAATCACTCCATATCATAAATTTCATCACCAAAACTTAATGTAAATATTTTCACATCCGTAGAAAGAAAAATTGAATTTAAAAATTAAACTATCACTCAAAAACGAGCGAAAATCGAAACTGATAAGACTACAAATAACCTACCTTTGTCGTCCCAAAATATGACGTCACAGTATTGACTTCAAGAGTGGTAAAAATTTGAAATTTTAATTTTAAACGATTCTATACTTAAAGATGACAGACTTTACTTTGCATGCAGAAAACAGATATTTCTAAAAAAACAACAAATATCAATGGCTAGGTTCTTTAATGGATTTATAGCACTTGTTTTTTGGTTGATTTTTTATTCAGACATGTTTCGATCAAAACCCTTGATCTTCATCAGTGAATCTGTGAAACGACATAATTACTATAATAACAAAAGACCTTATTGTAATAAGCATAAAATTACTAAAAACATAAAGAGAGAGCACATTTGATAAATTTTTAAAAGATAGGTAGATACAAAAAGGGGTAATTAAAAAGTATTTAAAAACACTTTCACTTACAATTTTTTGGTGTTTTAATGATTACATCGAAAATATTTTGTCCATCCTGGGTGTAAATTCTCTTTTTAATTGAAGCTAAAATAACATAAAATTTAATAACTATTACTTATTGTTGAACTCTTATTTTTACCATATTTTTTGGTTTCTCGATTACTACATTTTTTAAACAAACACATTTTTTCGATATTGTTTTCTCTTTCTTAAGAGTAACCAATTTTTAAAAAACCAATTTAAATTTTTAAAAAACAAGTGCTAAATCCATTAAAGAACCTAGCCATTTAACAATAATAGCATCAAACCAAGAAGAAGAACAAATATCAATATTCGTCTTAACCAAGAGGTTGTATGACTAATGCTCGGGCTGTTTTAAAGTAGTTTTTGAGAAATTACTCTATTTTCCAATTAAAATCCGTCTACTCAGCCTGGGGATTGAACCCCTGATCCCTGTGTTGACTGCTTAGAGTCTAGCTAACCAAACACTAATCAAAAAGAATTGATTTAAATTGAAAAAAGCTACTGCTGCAGCATTAGGCAGTTCAGGCCACACGGGAGAGCGTCAACAGCCCCAATGTCTACCTAGTGAATTGACCTTTATCCTCAATAAATTCTATGAGGAGTTTTTGGTGAAAATGGGACCAATGATACTGCCAACTTAAGGCTCTGATATATTTGCTAATTTCGTAAAAGCTCAAGCAATTTTTAAGATATCTGCAAACTGAAGATTCTGTGAAAATTTGGTGATGCGTCTTGGAGATCACAAGAACTTTGTTGAGGTACTGCAACAGCTCTATTAAGTTCATTTCTGGTTGGCCTCTGCCTGCTAAAAAGTTTGGGAGTTCTACTGGAATGTACTTCAATTTAAAAAACAAATCATTTATTTCTGAACTTATTTATAAGTTAATTAAATAATATTGGTTAAATTCTTAATAAAAACTATTAATGAAACCATTAATACACTAATTTGTTCATCATCATCTTCTCTTTTCCGTTTAAGGCTACCATCGGTCGATTCAGTTTCCATTTGGGGCTGCTGCATCAGAGGATTTCCAATTTGTATTTTAGCTTTGGCAACCATCGGAGTTTTGTTTATTACTGCAGCTAAAAATTGATGTAATAATTTATATTCAAATAAAAGTAACTTACTTGTTGTTTTTAAGACAGATTTAACATTAGTAGCTGGTTGAGTTCGTGCGACAGTCGTGAGGCTGCCAAGCCTTAAACCCTGCATTCCAGCAGAACTTTTTTTGAGTCCGCTTCCAGTAATTTGAAATTTGGTCTAAAAAGAAAAATGATTCCTGCCACACATTATCAAATGCATACCTTGATATCAGATTTTTTATTCAATTTCATTTTATAATTTGAAGACGAAAAGCAATAACGGTCAGGAGGCAAATGGATGCCGCAGTGGGTCTTCACGATGGGAAGAGCAGTAGCATTTTTAGACCTTGCTATTTCAAGAACAAGCTATAAAAAAGGAAGTTAATGCTATTTAATTCTGAATGTAGAATTACATCTCTGGGTAGAGGAGTTGAAAATGTTTTCTCCTGCTGCATCGTAACTGCCAATTTAATGTCGTCTGTATCTATCGACTTTTTCTGCACATGATTTGCAAACGCTCGAGCATCATCCAGAACGCACGAAATGTATCCTGTAAACAAATATTTTAAGAGATATATACAGTGGTTTTATCCTCAAAATGTAGATGAATGTAGGGGTTCCAAAAGTTTGGTGCGTGGACCCCTTGGTTTGAACAACTTAAGGGCCCCAAGAAACCAATGATTTATCCCATAAAAATTAGCCATACATCTAAAGCCCTTCTAACTGGATAAGGAGAATGGGGACCGGTGAAAGGGATCTGCTTGCTAAAAATTTTGGGAATCCCTGATAAATCGAGGCAACGTAGGGTCAAAACAAAAATGCACTCACGCATGGCGATTTCCATAAACTGCGTGACCACTCGCGGCTCGTGTGATGTGATCCCAAATTCCCGAATCATCGAGGTGATGATCTGACCATCCTTCGGGAACTGCTTAGCCGGCGGCGTCGTCATATTTTGTCTTCCTCTGCTCTAACGTTTCTGTATTTTTTTAAATATATACTTTCAAATCAATTCATTCATAAAACGACAAGACATTAATGATTAAATTAGTTAGAAACGTACGTTAATTTGGAGTGTAGAGTGACAATCGAAAGATAGAACCTTTCTCCTTAGGATAAACAATAATAAAAGATCTCAAACCACGCCAAATCTTAAACGTCTCATTCCTACGTCATAAAATGAAAGCCAGTCAGACGCCATCAGAATGTCCGCCAAAATTTGAAATCACTGGTCATGGATTTATGCGTACTGCAACTTTCTCAAATAAGAAGATTAAAAGTTTCAAGACAAAATGATTTGTTGAAAGTATCAAGGTAGAAAAAATGAAAGTGTTAGCCCACCTAGGCCAACGAAACATGAATGAATGCCCAAAAACCCTAGTATGTACTATTGAAATTTTTAACAAATTCTATTTATATTAAGAGAATTAGTAGAAAAACGTACTGCGTAGAGCATTATAAAATTAGTCTGAAGCGGGCCCCGACGGGAACTTCCATAAGCAGAAGAAACAATATAGGAGGGGAAGTACAACGGAGGGGGAAGTATAAAGGAGGGGAAGTATAACGGAGAGGAGTATAAAATTTGTTTCGAAAATTTTTCTAAGTACAATAAAAATAGTAGGTGTAATAGAGGAGGTATAATAGGAGAGGTCCCTCTCGTAAGGCGTGTAAGTATGAAATAATAATGGTAATTAATGTAAAAAAAAATTATAATTTTTGTACACAAAAAATTTGTAAAAAATATACAAATGTAAGGAGTATTTTGGTGGAAATGTGGTGAAAATCGTACCAACGGTTCGGCCGCAGCGAATTTTTTAAAATTTCAAACAGACATATCTCCGCCATTTTTTCGAAATTCAAAAAACGCCCTCGTCAAATTCTTGTTGACCGACTAAGGAAGATTGTGTGAAATTTTTGTAAAAATTGGTTGAAAACTGAGGCCGTGAAGTGTTCCAGAAAATATTACGGCCGGCCGGCACCACAGACAAAGTTAAGATAGGTAAAGCTCTATATTTGATTTGACCTCCTTTCGGAAGACCCTTCCCCAAAAACCCGACGTGGAGGGTATCACAATAACTTCTTAATAAGTTAATAATTTTTAAGATAAATCTGGAGTTAGACTAACCCGCAATACTTTTGTATCATGCGGAATGGTTGGTTTTGGGCGCCTTATATTTGAAAAATAATCCGGTAGCCCATCTTTTATTTTAATTTATAAGAAAAATAGTAAAATGAATATAAAAGCATACACTGGTAATAAATAAAATGTTTTATTGTCTTTCATTTTGATAATAAATAATACTATAAACATAATAAAAAATAATTAATCTTATAGCGTTAACAATAATTGGGGAGGGGGGATTTTAAATATGTTTTATGTAAACTAACTAATAATGAGGGTTGCAGAACAGGAAATGTGGGACAAAAATTAGAGGTTGGAATTTCTAAAAATCATGGAATATAGTTTATGGTTTAATTTAAACATTTTTTTTATCGATTAATACATCCCCTGCACCCATCTTTTAAAAAGTGAACAATAATATATCAAAAAGATTTCTTTATACAAATATCGTAAATAATATTTTTAAAAATCGGCCATTTTAGACGTATTAGATGATAAACTTATAATAAAATGAATAAATTTTTATTAACCTAGATGTTAAAAAATAATCAGTGTGATTAATTTAAGGGTGAATACAGTGAACATTCTTCCGAAAAAGAAAACAAAATTATTAACTATTATTATTTGGTAAGATATGTAGGTATTTTAAAATATTTTGGAAAGTTCACTTTTTGTAAGATATTTTCAAAAGAGACCTTTAATGTTTAAAAATAATACAAAGGCTTATTATTATTTCTAAATTACTTAACCATTAAACTAAATTGGCGACATTGCCTATAACAATCTTCTTTTGTACAAAAATAGTTAGAATCCAATTAACTTTTTTTTTTCTTTTACAGACGAATGCATTGGAGATCAGCTTTAAGCAAGTTTTCTACATTTTTAAAGTCTAAAAATTTGAATTTGACCGAGTTATGCTCAAGAACTCCTTAAAATAAAAGAATATGATATGTACTAACTATACAGATTATTGGAAGATATAAATTAAGTTTTATTTACTTTTTACAATGAAAATGAAAGTGGCTAAACTTTACTTTAAAAAGCCAGTTTTTAGGATACACGTCATGATTGAATGGCTTAAATCATGAACGAAGAGGATTTCCCAAACTTACTCGACCAATTCAAATAGTTTTGATTAATATCAACACTATACAGTGATCCCAACTTCTCCGAGAATATCAGAAAGCCTTTGTAAATGTCGCTGCATTGAATTCTGCTCTTCAGAGTCTGTGTACGTCCGGCAAATTAGATTGAAAGCGTTGGTGTATTCAGCTTTGGAATAAACTGGACCTTTTTCAAGTACTTCATTCAATATTTCCTGAACAAAAAAAAAATGATGAAGAGGCCTGAAATTTGGTGGAGGAGCTTTACCTCAGGAGAAAGGAAGAATAGCTGGAAATATCTTCTTGCGTGGTCTAAAGCTAGATCTCTTGTCATGGTGATACTGCTCAAAGTTTGCTGCAAAGTGAATATATTTCGGCACATTTTATGAATGGCCCCTTCGTCTATGTTATCCATATATTGAGTCGATCCCATTAAAATTTTAGCTATGAGATGACCAAGGCCCTCAAATATATACTAAAAAAGAAAAGATGCATCCTAGATCTTCAACAAGAAAGATAAATTTACTTTGATTTTTCTTGATTGAAGACTTGAGGAAAGAGCTTCATCGATGGAGACGATGACACGGCTGAGATCAAGGACACGCGGGTCAGGATCTTGAGAAGTTCCGTTTGTTTTACTCGAGTGCCAGTTTCTTGGAAGTAAATAATGAAACATTGAACTCTTATCTAGAGAAAAAAAAATTAATAAAAAAGATTGATTGAGAAGCTGACAAACCTCAAGATGGAGCATCAACAAACACGTGTTGGCAAGTTCTTCGAATTCTTGAGATAAATTATTTAGAGTAGAATAAATCGTAGTTAATGTTGTACTGGAGTCGCTTGATAGGGATTTTTTAAGTTTTCCATGAATTTGAAGAACTCTCCATGCAAACCAATCCTAAAAATAGTTGATCAATGTTTTATTTGAGATGTAAAATAGATAACTTACCATACTCTCTTGTAATAATGAAAGACATTTTAGTTGAAAGGGGTCTGAAATGATTTCATGAGGGCCAATACCTCCTTCAGCAAGATTCGCCATTAAGATTTCTGCTTCTCGGATGTTCCGCTGCCTCACATCTTCGGGACTTTCTTCCTCACCGGTGTCTTCACGTTTGAGCGGACGTCCAGTCCGCTGAAGAGGCTTCTGCGCTTGTAAATCAAGCCAATTTGGAAGAGACTTCAAAAACCGACTGATGTCTTCATCTTTCAACCAAGAGACGCTGCAGAGTCGTTTGTCTTCCGGTTCTGGCTGAACCATACCGCGGTATGCGGCATAACATGTTTCCGTGTAGCCTTTTATCAGGCCGACGAGAATCTCCAAAACTTCTTCTCTATGTGACGGAAGGCTATCTAAAAGAGCTTCCATCTCTTTAACAGCATTGCTTACTTGCACAGTACTCTACAAACAAAAATAAGGCCATACATTTTAACATTAAATAAATTACTTGTAACAGAGGTCTCAATAGTCCCAAATCTACGGTGTCCTGTGAAGAAGTCGGAGTTCTCCAAGCGTCAGACGATTTTGTAGCGCTTTCTATTTTCAATAAAATCCTTTGATGTTCTCGGCTAATAAATACTTCTTGGACGTAATCATTCACAAATTTATTCAGCTTACAAGGCACCCTGAAGACAGAAAAATTGAGCAATCTTTAATCTTTAAAAAAATGCATACCCTGGGCTATTTCCAATCGCTTGTTCAATTTCTATAATAAATTTTTGAAGAGAAGTAAAAATAATAGTGATATTCATAGGATCTGGGGAGCAGACTATTATTTTGTCTTTGTGCTTGCTGTCTGAATATGGTGTTAGGTTTGATGTCGGCTGGTCTTTCAAATGCGAGACAAAATGTAATGAATACTCAAACTTAAATAATTGTGTTTGTCTGGACCTGAAAAGCACAATTAGCTCAATCTACTTTTTCTAAATATTATTACCTAGGAATTCGCCTCCTGGCAAAATATGATGATATATCTTCAATCGGCTCCGGATATGTCTGCGCTTGCTGCGATTCATTTGTACTATTCTGAATATCGAGGTATTCCGTAAGAAGAAGTTTGAGCTGAGGAAAAGATATTTATTTGTGAAGGGAAGAGAAAATGAGATCTTACCACTTCCTGAATCGAATTCCAAATGTCGGACGGTTTCAAGAGCGTTGAATTGATTTTGTGGTTTTTGGCTGAATTTTTAAAACAGTTGATGAGAGACATAAATCGGGAGGTGACTTTGCGCAACTGCTCGGTCAATGTCTCCAGAAGGTCCAACAAAGGGTGAACACCTTCAATCGAATTCATCACAGTCACTTTAGCCACTCTGTAATTGACGCCTAAAATTTCAGTCTGCATATTCCCTTTAATATTCTCAGCAGCTTCAGGAAGTTTGTTCAGCAAAACCAGACATTCGACAAGTACTCCCAATTCGTCTTCATGACTTGTTTCACCCGATTCACTTTCACTAAAAATTTTATTATTTTGTTTTATTATAAAAAAAATTATATTTACGTTTTATTGTGTTTTTGAGACATATCTAATATCTTCTTGCACCAATTTGATTTGCCTCTGATTGAGCCATTTTCTCGGACGAAATTATTAAGCTCATTGGTTGGTTCAATAAAACAATATGAGAAATTTCACGGAGAAGCATCAGGTATAGTTTCTAAAAAAAGGAAACAGATATCAATTTAAAGCTCGAGTGGGCAACCTTTGTCGGCCTAATGACCAATAACAAGGACATTTCTTGAAAGAAATATGAGAAAAAGGCAGGAAATTTTTGAAAAGAATGTTTTTTTGGTTCAAAAATTGAAATAAAAAACTGCCAAAAATCGAGTAAAAAGGTGGTTTTTTAAAACTTAATGACCGAAGAAAACTTTTAGTAATGCGATAACTGGAGGTAGTGAGGCTAAAATAACAAGGAAACGCCAGTACAAGAAAAATGAGAAAAACGCCAGGAAATTTTTGAAAAGAGTGGTTTTCGGTCCAAAAATTGAAATAAAAAACTGCCAAAAATGGAGTAAAAAGGTGGTTTTTTTAAAAACTTAATGACCGAAGAAAACTTTTAGTGATGCGATAACTAGAATTAGTGAGGCTAAAATAACAAGGAAAACGCCAGAAAAAAAAAAAAAAAAATTAAATTTTAAAGGTGCCAAATATTATTCAAAATAACAATTAACAACAAACCTCTTTTTGTGATGTAATTCATTTTTGACTTCTTGTAAACCTTCAACGCCTTCCAAAGCACCATCTCCCATTTTTAAAGAAGACACTAAAATTTGAGTCGCTTTCATATATTCTTTGTTGTTTATATGAGAACTTAACGTAATAGGAACTTGTTTCATTTGCTCTCTAAAATATATAAAGAAATAAATAAAAAAAAATGAATATCGTAACTAACATTTCTTCTAATAATTTCAATGTGTGTTTATTTTCAATGCCTTCAAGCCATAATTTTTTCAGTTCATCTCTTCGACAACTCAAAGCATTTTACAGGCAACGAGGGTTTCTTTTGTACCATGAAGTTTTTCTCTGGTGTTCATAATAGCAGTGGAAACCTTTCCGAATAGCTAGAAACATTTATTGATGTCATTCTGAATGTAAAAATGAAGAAAATTTACCTGCATGACTTGAGTCAGTTCTTGTTTATGGAGCGAAACTAATTCGTTGAGTTGCTGATCACTCTTTTTGTATTCACGTTCCAATTTCGCCTTTTCACGTTCTCGCTCTTCATTTGATTCGCTCGTAGATAACGTACGAATCACATGCATAGAAAACCACTCTGAAAAAATTAAATAAATAAACACCCAGTTTATACTAAAACAAAAAAGGCCATTTAAATTCTTAATTATTGAAAAATCAAATGAGTAGGACTTAAATGTTATCAACAGGCATTAAATTTTAAAAAATTCACCAAATCATAAATATTGATGAACAGAAGAATCATTAACTTACATTATTCTGAAATATTGAGGATGATTTAATCTTCAAATTAAATTCATTGTTTACGAGATTCTCCATTTTAATACTGAAAATGATTGAAGCTCAAGGGGAAAAGTGGGTGGAACCAATGATAGCTATCATGATAGATAAAATTATCAAAAAATTGGGAGTACTTAGCAATTGAAAAGACCGCAGTCTTTCGTTTGAGAAACAATTTTAATAAGTGATAAGAATTCAAAATATCTAGTGTTTCCATTTTTCTTCAGTTAAGATTCATCATTTACTCTTGCATTTGGCATGTAGAGAAAATAAATACAAAGATCGAAATGGAAAAAACAAGTTGATGTTGCAGCCAAATGAAAAACATCGTTTATCGCAATAAATCGCCAAAAGAGATGATGAAAAATAAATTTATGCAAAAAACGGCTCAATACTTACGGTTTCCCTTGGACTTTTGACGCCTCGAGGGGGCTTCGTGGGAGGAGGTGACAAATCCATTTAAAATCAAAATTTTATCGATAATTATGAATAAGATAATATTAAAACAAAACGGTAGTTAATTAGACCGAGAGAATTAAAAAAAAGTATTAAATTTACCTCCCTGGAATTGTTAAGAACCTTTTTGTTTGAAACCTACCTAGTGGAGCTGTCAAAGAGTACGATTACGTCACTTTCAGTACATCAAAATGATGACATCATAATAAAAAAAATGTTTCGTTCAAGAAGACTCCATTCTGTATAGAAGCCTCGGTACTTGAGTAGTTGACGGATACCAAGTGACTTCCACCTAACTGATTCCAATAAAAAGTAGTTTCTTTAAGAAGGAGCAGATTCTCGCGAGAGAAAAAAAATTAACCCCCTTGTGTATTGCTGATCCATGTTTAAACAAAACAGACCTAGCGCGTTCATTAACGCAAGGGGTTAATTTTTTTCCTCTCGCGAAGAACAACTAAACCGAAACCGGGAATGAAAAAGAAAAGGGGAAAATCATCGAGCACCTCATTTATTCCGTTTCTTCGCAAGGCAGCAGCAATTCCTGCTTCGTAGCTTGCTTCTTTTCAGTGGTTCAAAATGGCCAAAATAAAAGCCAAAAAGTATCATTTACATTGTAAAATGAGTTCAGCATGGCCACTGAGGTTTTAGAAGCTAAAAGATAGTTGGGTTTGCGTGGGCGAAGTTTTTAAAAATTGAATGTTCGAATGGGATTAATTTCAATGTTATCGTCAATGAGGTCTCCGGTTAATTGCTAACTGCCATAAGTTAATTGCCACCTGTTTGACAATCAATATTTTATTTATGTTCAATTATAGCTACGTCAGTGGGAAGATTATGGCTTACCAATTTCACGAATTTCCTCGAGAGGTTCAAACTCCAATATAGTACACCCCAAGGAACTCCCTTCAAAATCGCCAAATACGTCAAAAAAATTTTTTTTAAATACACACCACCCTTGCTCTTTCTGCTGAACCCCTTTTTACAAGATTTGCGGTAGTTTCCCTCACTCTTTCTGCCTAGAAAAACTCTGTTTACCGATTTTATGACACTTTCCTCAGTTATTTGGCCGAAAAACACCTTTTTCTCCCTAGATTTTTAGCCGTAAAAAAATGACACGGTAAAGCTGCAGCGGAAATTGAGGTTACGAGAATAGTAGAGATGACAATATCAGGCGCTCCGGGTACGAAGGACGAACTCGACATCGGACAAATTTTTTTTTTCATTTTCAGATTCTAGACCTTTTGAAGAATACACCCATGTAATTTTTATATTGAGTTTGCCCTTTTTTCCCCTTTAAAATACGTAAAAACCGATATGCGGCAAAGCTCTAACTGCGATATCCGAGCGGGTACGAAGGGCGAACTCGTATCTAGTCCACTACCCCCACTCCTTTTCCGGGAGCCCCACTCCTCTTGGAACATCTCACCGCCACGAAATAAAAATATTATACATTTTGAGAATTAATAATCGTAAAAAATATTCGAAAATTTTTAAAAAACCCTTTCCTCTATGATTCTGTAAAATCTAAAATCTCGCCACGAAAATTCCAGAGAGTGACTTTTCTGTCGAGTTCGCCCTTAACAGAAAACTTTAAAATGCGAATATCTCGAAACTACGTTTTGTCGAGTTCGCCCTTCGTACCCGGAGCGCCTCATATGTACTTTCAAGTTGTAAACAGATATAAATTGAAAGTTAAAAACAATTTTTTAGCATTTATTTATAAAGTTTAACAGAAAATTATTTTATCAATTCTATGCGTCTTATAATATAAGTAATACATAAGTCTATTTTTCTACTTCGGTATACAATGATGGTAACATTAAGAAGTTTGCATTATATATAAACAAAAATTTGGTTTTTGGGTTTTTTTACGGATAAATCCAAAACCACCGTTTCCTTCTTCATGGAAACTTCAATAAAGAAAAATAATTTTGATACGTTCACATTTGACCGCAGTTTGTTAAAGAAAGAAACGTCCTAGATTTATCCAAAAACGTTGAATTCTACTTTGGGATAACCATCAACAACCAAAATTTTAAACAAAAAGC
The DNA here is from genome assembly GCA_014119065.1 of Orius insidiosus. Classification (NCBI taxonomy): domain Eukaryota; kingdom Metazoa; phylum Arthropoda; class Insecta; order Hemiptera; family Anthocoridae; genus Orius; species Orius insidiosus. The sequence goes on along the minus strand of JACGAQ010000610.1, from coordinate 96,504 downwards.
TAAAGTCGCATAAATAGATACGATATAAAGGTACCTAATACATTTTTTTAAATATAAGCTGAAATGGCGTGTATGACACCTGCGAATATTATTGCTGTTTTCCGATGTCGCTGGCTGCTGATGCGGTCAAAGAGAACCTTCTGATGTTAGGTTTGTCGTAGTCGTCCATGCTCATACCCCTCGAAAACCTCCGTTTGTTTTCGCCGTCGAAGGTGCATCCTGAAAAGGCACGTTGTCTTTCCACACCAGGAAGAGTGACCGACGTGAGCCAACCGAGGCCCTTGCAGTAGAGAAGTATACTTCGAGCGACTTTGGCAGGCTAGAGATCATAATTAATATCGCCTAATGATAAAAACTGATACCTACTGTTTCAGAAAGAACATCTCCGGCTTTGTCAATCCGTAGAAGCGTCACTTGTTTTTTGTCCAAATCTTTATGTAACTTTTCCACGACATTCGCAAATGAGCCATTCATTCCCGTAATGATAAGGACATCTCCTTTGTAAGATTTCAACGGTAAATCCGAGCGACTTATTTAAAAAAATAAGTTTATCTCGAAATACAATAACAGCAAAAAAAATACTCACTTGAGAAAAGCGTTGACGTACATCTTAACGTTTTGCAAATTAATTGAACCTTTTAGTTTCTGCAAAAAATCTTGAATGACCTTTTCTTTGTCCTCACACGATTCTTTCATAAATTGCTGAAACCATAAAAACAATTAAACCATATTTAAAATATAAAAATGTTGCCTTCTCTTGAAAAATTGATTATTTTTTAGATTTGGGAGAAGAGAGAACACGAAAGTGCAGCCATTGGCGCTTTCCTTTGTAAGCTGTGTGTTCTTCCGTTTTAATAATCTGATTAAAGTTACACTTCGGTTTTTTTTTCTCGAAATACCTCCTGTTTCACCATGTTTTCGGCAAGATCGTCAGATTTCTACAACTACTACTTTTCCCTACTTCTTTTCTATTTCTACAATAACAATGAAAAAATTCAAATTTTTATTTATTTCAATTACTTTTACTGCCTACTGCACAGATATACAGAAAAAAATCAACCATTTTAAAATTATCAAGCGAAGAAAGGCGAAAGATGAGGGGAAAAAGGAAGATTAGGCGATGAGAGGAAAAAAGGAGTGGGTTGGAGGAAAATAGAGATCATTAGAGTCTAAGAAAAGAAAAAAAACTGAAGATGGAGTTAATAATCCAAGAGGTGAGGAGCCCTTTTTGGAAAGAACTTTGGATTCGGGCTTTAGAGGTTATATTATATTTTTTATTACACAATTTATTCTAAATAATAAAGTGCCAGCTAAAAAATTTGTGCATTCTTTAATTTCGTCTTCTTTATTTTTTGAGCGTACCTCTGTTAGCATCTTAGAGAGCAAACAAAATTAATTGTACTTTATATTATAAATTTATTTATTCAGAAATAAAAAAGCAACATGCTTGTTTGAATATGGAGGGCGGCGAGGGGCGGCGTGTGAGCCCTAATAGTAAATAAAATGCCCTTCATATGCAAATATCCACGCACCCATCAAATAAGCTTGTTGCATTTCCTCATTGGGCGAGAAATTTTTTAAAAGATAACAAAAACTACTTACATGTCCAAATTTGTGAAATATCAAATAATCTTCCGCTGACTGGCTCACTTCGCCGTCTTTTCCTTTCCAATTTACAACTAAAAGAAAGAAAGAAAACAAGTTTTATAGCGCAATCAGTATTCCTCAACGGGGTTTAGAAGACCCTCAAAAAGCAGACATGGAGGGTAATTTCTCTTTGAGGAAAAAAAATTACCTTGGCCCTGAAATTTTCTTTCACTGTAGTCGCGGAGCCGGTGCAGTTAATTAGGATAAGTCCAATGATACGACTTGGATGTGCGATACCACATCGGGCGACGATATTCGCCCCAGCGCCTTCCCCAAATCCGACTGCGTATTTAACATGGAGGAATCCAAAACTGTCACCAAATCTTCTCCAAGAGTTTGAAGAGATGGGAATGAGCTAATGCGAAATCAAAATTGTAAATAGGATTTTTGTGATTTTTTCTTTAGTTTATTGTAATTAATATTACGTTTCTGATAAAGTCTCGGCGTTTTCTTCCTGGCCTGGTACATCAATGAATATGAAAATTGAACGGTCCTTTATCTCCGACATGCACGGTTTGTTGATAAAATCGTCAAAGGAATAATCTTAAAAAAGAACAGATGGAAAAAAATGTTTTCCCTCAACTTTCTACTTACGGTTGCATCCCAAATCATGAACATAAAATACAGCTCTTTTATCTTGCTGTGCGATATCACCCTATAAAAAAGAAATTTGCAATAATTTTATGTTTTAATTTTTAGCTCTTTAAAAAATATTTCCAAACAATAAGAGGTGTGCGCATCCGGGACCTACCAATGAAACCATGTCATCCCTGTTAAAAATCGATGATTCGTAAATTTTTTGTGGGTAATAATAGAATCCCGTGATTTTATTTCTCTCATAAAAAATCACAATAACTTCTCTTTGAGGAAGTTGAAATTAATTTTTATTCTCGGTTTTAGGTGTTTTTATGTTCATTGCTCAGGAGACTCAGGCTGGGTAGAACCGAAGACCATATTCTAGTAGGTCTGCTAATTTATATGGTTCTAAGCTCTACAAAAGTAAAGATACTTGCAGGTACAAACCTGAACGTGTACAATGAGGTCTCCACTTTTTTCTGTGCTTATCATGTATTTCTGAAAAATAAAATAAATAAATTAATAAAAAACCAATTTGGGTTCTAATAGGTAGTAAGCTAAGATATTGAAATTTGAATCTTGAGTTCGAAAAATTTCTTCGCCCATCTTTATTTCTAAGAGGGTAGAAAAAAAAACTCTTAAAAAACAGGTATTCAAATGAGGCGCTACGAAGGGCGAACTCAACATCGGACAAATTTTTTTTTTCATTTCAGATTCTAGACCTCTTGGTGAATACACCCATATAATTTTTTGTTGAGTTCGCCCTTTTTTCCCTTTTAATTACGTAAAAACGATAGGCAAAGCTCTAACTGCAATATCCGAGCGGGTACAAAGGGCGAACTCCACATCCTAGTCCACAACCTTTTCCTATTCCAGGGACTTTCTGTTGAGTTCGCCCGTAACATAAAACTTTAAAATGCGAATATCTCGAAACTACGTTTTGTTGAGTTCGCCCTTCGTACCCGGAGCGTCTCAAATACACCTTAATAAAGATTCCATATTGACCACTTGGTTGGTCAAAGAAAGTAACTTCTCGATTCACATCAAAGTTCCACAAACTCATAAAACCCAAAATGGTAAAAAGAGAGAATCAGTGTTGCATTTCAAGGTAGAAAATTGCGAGATGCCGTCCTACTAAGTTTTTTTTAATAGGTACTTGCTTCTTACTAATAGTCCTATTAAAATAAAGATGGTATATTTATAGACAGTTTGCTCGTTACGTAACTAACGAGAATCGGTCAACGTAACTAACGAGAATCGGTCAAGCCTAGGGGCTTCCATAGTTTATTGATACTGGGTTTACAAGTAGGTAATTTAGTTTTCATAAATCGATTCAAGATTTTACCGAAATCTGAAAAAAAAGTACAAGTCTGGAGCTGGCCCCGACGGGAACTTCCTTAAAGAGAGAAACAATATAGGAGGGAGAAGTTAGATGGATGGGGAAGTACAAGGGAGGGGAAGTATAAGGGAGGGGAAGAATAAAGGAGGGGAATTATAACGAAGGGGAAGTAAAAGGAGGGGGAAGTACAACGGAGGGGGAAGTATAACTGAGGGGGAGTTTTTTTTTATTTTGGAATTTTTTTCAAAAATTTTGAAGTTAAATATTTTTTTTCAAAAAATGTTAGAAGTTTTTTTTTTAATTTCTTAAGTTATTTTTTTTTCGAAAATTTTTCCAGCATTAAGTTAGAATAATGGGCTTTTTGCCCTAGGGATGTGCCTCTCGTACCAGGTGGAAGTATGAAATTTCTCCCTAAATAAAATGATAATTAAAAAATGACAATTTTTTACTTCAAAACTTCGTAAAAAAATATAAAAGTCTTGGTGATAATCGGACCAATGGCGCAGTTTTTAAAATTTGTGCATATCTCCGCCATTTTTTCGAAATTGAAAAATCGCCCTCGTTACGTTCGCCGACTAAGAAGATTTTGTGAAAATTTGGTGAAAATCGGTTGAAAACTGTGGCCGTGAAGTGTTCCGGAAAATACTACGGCCGGCCACCACAGACAAAGTTGAGATCGGTAAAGATCGATATTGTTTGATTCTTCGGAGTCTGGAGGACCCTTTCCCAAAAACCCGAAGTGGAGGGTATCACAATAAATTCTTTCAGGAAGTTAAAATGACGGAAAAAAGCGGTTTTGAAGACGCAAATAAATTGTTTCAGATAGGAAATCAAAGCGAAGGACGTTTCACAAATCTTCTTCTGTCTTAGGAGGGTAAACGATTGAAATTAATAGTAATCATTTGGTTTAATAAGAGTGAAGGCTTGCTCCCGCTTTGATATATGATCTGTGCGGGAGATGACGCCTTCGGGCACTCGACAACTATTTTGTTTATCAAAACGTGCCGAAAACACGCTCCCGTGCATAAAAAAAAATGACAACTAGAAAGGCGGAAATATTTTATTATTACGCAGTAGTAGCGTACACAAATAACCCAAAAACGAGGAAATGGTTATAAGCGTTTGTCAAGCATTTATCATCAAGTCAAACTAAAAATAACTGGCATCCTGTTTTGACGTTATAAAAGTGCAATATGTTACGTGAAGAGTGAAGGAGATGTCAAAGACAAGCGCAACAGAGGAACAAAGAAAACAACAGAAGCCACTTGAATCTGCGGTAATTTATAAATAAGAGAACAAAATGCTCGAAGAAAAAATCTCAAGGGTTTTGAACGAAATCCTTTAAACATCGATCAGTAAAAGTGTTTCCACGAATCTCTCTGGACATAATAGCTTTTTCTTTATTTTCTACGCGAGAAATGTACGCTTCCAGCAATGAAGGTAGACCAGAACTTTCACCGAGTTTCATTCATCGCTTTTTCGTTTTCGAGATGCGGTCGCGACATCGCGATCTCGAAAGCAAACATAGTTTTGTTTTTATTTTTATTTTGGCTCTACGTTGACAATGTTACTCTGAGAGTCTGCCAAAGGTCTCGCTTGTTTTCGGGATCCTGTTTTTCTCGTTAATTTTTTAGTTACGTTGAACTCGTTTATTTTAAAAAGAAAACGTTTTGGCTCCTTCATCGAGAAATTTTACTTTCTAAAATAAGCATAATAATTAATTAAAAAGTACAAGTTAAATTTCAAGATAGTTTTAGGTGAATTTTCACTGCATGACTACTACGAAAACATCAAATTTAATCTTTCAGTGGAAGTTGTTATTATTATTATTTATAACTAATGTATAAATGACAGAAAACTAATAAATAGCTTATAAAATAAATTATGTTGGAAATGAAATAACTTTCAAACAGTTTTAAAAATAGGTCTGTCAACCCGTCAGCCATAATTTTGTTTCTGGAAATTCTCTCACAAGTTTCATCAAGTTACATCCCCCGAGCCGAGAGGAAACCCCGGAAAATGGTAAAACGGATGCTTTTTGGCAAGATTTGATGAAGAAGAAACCAGGGAAGTGAGTAAATTAAAAAAAAAAGTATTGGCTGGTCCCGACGGGAATTTCCTCAAAGTAGGAAAATTAATTATTTTCATCCCAACTATCGAAAAAAAAAATTATAAGGAGGAACAAAAAATAAAAGTATTTACTCAGTCAGGCACAGACCATCTCTTTGAGGAAGTAAAAAAAAAAAAAAAAAAAAAAAAAAAAAAAAAAAATTTATCATCTGAATACATATTGTATAAAAGAATGCAATAAAATAGCTCATCTTGAAAGTATATTTTTTAGACATTCTTTTCCTCAGAATGATTTTAAATGTCATTTTTTACTTCTTTTCACCACTGAGGCCAAACAAAACTAATCTCATAATATTAGTTCCATAATATTGTATCGATTGAAAAAAAAAACTAGGTATTTCAAGTGAGCTAAGGTTAGTAGGTGAAGGTAAACTAGAGAAAAACGCTTTTTCTAAGGGTGTGGATTCGTAAATTTTTTAACGAAACAAAAAGCCTAAGTTGAGTTATCCTGAAAAATTATGAATACCAGACTTGGGGAATCACAGAAAAACTTGGTTTCTGTCAACTTCTAAAAAACCTGAGCTTTTGAGGGAAGATAAAATTAATTATACGCGATAAGGCATGACTTTTTTTAGTGGGCCAGCTAAACAAAATGTGCCGAAAGGCAACTTCAAAATAAAGAAAAAGGTTTCTTTTGGTCCAGGCGGAGGCTTTTGCCTCATTGCCATGGCGCCCTTTCAGAGCCAGCTCCAATAGCCTGCTTTTCTGGTGTACTTCAAACAGTATTACAGTAAAATACTTAAAAACGTGGATCTCGCTCGAAAGTGAGATTGACAATAAGATCTTAATATGGCCATCTAGAACATAGTCGTCAGAAATAAAGCATTTGAGAACTATTTTTGGGGGAGTTGAACCTGGACGCGCTCCAGGCAGATATACAAGTCGTAGATCGCCGTTTTTAAAATTTCCCAGACCCCATCGTTCTAACAGAGTCCCGGAGTAATTAACGCATAAAAAAAAGGAAGTATGACAATAAATGCACACCCCACCATAATCACGTTCTTTTGAAAAATTTAAACGATTAATTAATAGAGCTCATATTTTGAAGTAGACACGTTTTATAAACATTGTCAAATTAAACAGCTAATTTCAATTAAATTCAATTAAAGTTCCCTCCCTACTCTTCCAGGCATTTAGTTTCTACGTCCAGTCCCTCACGATGCGGCTCTTCGCTATAAACAATTGAGGCTAATGAACGCCAATCAAAATTTCGTCTTAAATTAAATTCGCTTATAATTCAAAGAAAACAATATTCTCTTCATGTACCTCAATGTCAATTAGCATTTTTTGAATGGGTCGTTATGGGAAGCAAAATTTAATCTTATCAATAGTTATATGTAATGAAGAAGTACAAGTAAACAAATTAATGGAACAGATTATAGGTACCGGATCTCAAGTATCAAATCTCATTTAAGAAATTGTAAACTCGTTTGCAAAATAAAAAAAAACGGATTTCTTATGCGGGTCTTTTCATTTGAAACGTAATTTATTCTTTGAGAGAATAATAATTTTCTTTTTAATTATAAACAATTTAATAAATGGCAAATGCTTGGAAAATGTGCCAGTATAAAATTTTAAGGGGTTTTCAAACTAGATCATTGAGTACTTCTTTCTTTCTTCCCTTTAAAGCTTCTTCTTCCATTTCTTTAAATTAAAATTCAAATTTTTAGTGATATTTGTATTTATTTCTATCTCTGTTTAATTTTTTAAATTTTTGTAAAATGTCATGTGCAGTGACGTGTAGTGAACTGTACTCTAAAAAGCATAATATGTAATAATAAAAGAATTTTTTTTTTCTGTTTTTCGCGTACTGTTTGAAAACCTCTGAATTAGGACGTTGGAAAGAATTTCCGAATCCAATATTGTTTCCGAAAGTCGAAGAGAAATAGAAAAACTAAATCTTGTCTATTTTATATGTTTTGTGGAAAAAAAAAGTGAAAGAGAAAACCGGAAGTGAATGAGTCAAACTTTGAAAAACTTTGTATTCTCGCAGATATTTTGACAAAGGATCTGCGAGGAATACAAAATAATTAGGGGAAAACCTCCTCCTTCAACAGTCACACAAAAAACTAATTTTTCACAAACTATTTAGCTGTAAACTACTTCAATTCTCTCAAATCTTCGTTTTATATCTACTTTTAATCCTCATTTTTCAGGATACGTAGCATTCATGCGCTTAGTTTGGGACTGGAAAAATTTTGAAGAAACAACATGAATCGGATGTTCATCTAATGACAGTTCCTAATGGACATCCCACATAAAAGAATTTACAAAAAACATTTGATCCCAAAGCTTTTTACAATTTTCATTACATGAAAAAAATTAAACTAAAATGTAATTACCGCAGAGTAGCTCATTTTAGTAGTCTTATATTGAAAGAAAAGGTATAAATTTTTTTTTTTTACGTCGGAAGCCTTCTTTACGACTAATTTCTAATTTCTATCCGGTTTCGACCTCGACAACGTAACAAACTAAATTGGATTTGGAGTATCCGCGTCGTTCAAAAGCGGCAAACGCGCCGACAAATTTTCAAAATTATGAATTTCTTTTCTTACTTTTGTGTAATTTCTGTTTAAATTAATCAATGTTCTTAAATAAAGTTGAAAAGGCCACTCTGTGAAATTAAAGTCTCTCTGATGTAGCGGGGTTTTTTTCAATCATTTTTAAAAAAAATTGAACTATTTTATTAATTACCTTCTTGAATGTGAGAAAATAGTGTTCCAGGCTAGCTAGTTCGGAAGTCATTTTAGCCAGAAGGAAGTGATACGAACAAAGGGCATGAGTTTCATTAATCAAAGGGTTTCCTGGGATAGTTTTAATAATCCAGAAAACCTTGCGCCCTTTAAACAATAAAATGAATTCTTAGCTTTTCTCGTGCACATTGAAAAAAAAAAATCAGTTAAGGAGGAAGGACGGATTTATGAAAACGAGGGTGAAGTTAAAGAATATATAGTTAGAAAAAAAAGGTTTTGTTTTATAAAATAAAACGTCTAACGTAAATGTCACAGTCTCTCAGTTCCGACTGACGGATGGGCCTTATCTTACCTTTTTGTTACTCGATCAAAATGCACATTATATCAAAGACCGCTATTTGAAAAAAAAAAAAAAAAAAAAAAAAAACCCTATTTCATTAATCATTTTTTCATCAGCATTTGCGGCTTATAGGGATTTATAAATACAAATTGGTTTAGTCTTTTCATTTCGAAGGGAAAAAAACTAAATTAAAAATTTTTGTTTTTACTTCCTCAAAAGAAATTATTGTGAATCTGCATGCGATCCAGAAAAGGGTCTTAGACTGATAAGTAATCTTTAACGATCATGAGATTATCAGTGGTGCCGGCCGTTCGCATTTTCGCAGATTTTCATCCGATTTTTTTCTTTTGTCAAACTGACACGATCTTTGAGAGAGAGAGAAAAAAATGATCGAGAAAATGAATGAAAAGAGAAGTGTCTAAATAGGAATTACTAGATGCGTTTATCTGTCGTGAGAAGGGAAGGGGCCGGGCGTGAGGTGTGAGCGAGTCACTCGATAACAACAACAATTGTATTGGTTACAACTTCGCTAAGGTATTTGAAGGGAGACACTCAAACAAAATACGTTCTTAACCGAATATATGCCGGGCCCCTTAATGGTCAATTTTCGCAAGATTGTTCAAAAACAAAAATTCTTGATAACTTTTTTTTTCAGGTTCATCCCACTTTTTTTAGATTAAAAATTTCACTTCTCACTCACAAGATATGAAAATTTACCCAAAAAAAGATTAGCCTAAACTAAACATTTAAAATTTATTGGGTTATAATATTATCATTTTTTAGCGTTAATTGGTCTTGTGAAATGGTTGTTACGTAAAAAATGCACACCAAGGGGAGCTTTGTAAACTGAAGATTTGACCTCGTAACTTTTTCAGGTCGACCCACTTCCGCGACAATGACCTTCCTCACGGTCTAAAGGTTAAATGTTCGCATTCGTATAAATGACGGAGATACATTTTATTCATAATCAAAGCATAATGAAGGCCCGTTATCGACCTTCGGATTTCTGGCTGATCCAGTACCATTTTTTCCCTCCAAACAAATCTGAGTATTTTATTCTTTTGAAGAGGCCACTTGATAACGGTACGTAGCAACCATTTCATTATTAAAAATCAATAACTTGATCCGAATATTTTTTTATTTCAAATTTTATTGGGATATTTTGAGATCAAATAACCCGATTATTGAAAAGAATACCAAACGTGAGAAATAATGGTCTGGAGCTTGACTCGGACACCTGATTTTCAATTTTGAGTTTTTGGTGAAAATGCCTCAAATTTTACTAGCCGGGGGGACAAAAAGACGGCCGGCCGGCACCACTGAAAAAACTCATTGATAAAGAGCACTCTACAATCTACAAAGGGTTTCACAATAACTTCTTTTTGAGAAATTCAATAAATGTCATTGCAGTAAATGAATGATCTGAAAGTTTTCTCCATAATTTATTTGGACGAACGTTTAAAACCACGGGGTCTGGAAGACCCATTCCCAGAGACCGTGAAATGGAGGGTTTATAAAATATCATGTTAATGAAATTGAAAAAGTGATGATGGAGGAAATGAATATCATGTGGTTGTTTGTTGTTTTCTTTTTGAGTTTAAATTTAGAACATCATTGGCCAAGGTTTCCTATTACTGCGTACCTACTCTTACCCCACTTAATACTTAATTATTGAATGAAATAAAATACACAATTATCTTGAACAAAATTTATTTATTTTTTGGCCGGCAAAGTGTTGATAACGAGATGCCTCCCGGTTTCCCCGCAGCTATTTACGACTCGCTAACGTCCATTCTTAGACATACTTTCCCAAGTATAAATGAGTCCAAATTTTTGGATTTTTTGGATTCAGCAAATTAAAAAAAGTATTTCAGTATTTAAGTATCCATTTGACATTTTATTTTAAGTTAATAACGGTTAAGTCGATGTGTGATTAAATAAATTTTAGTATAAGGAAGTAGTAAGAAAATTTAAAAAAACCACTTGCTTTTTTTTTGTGGAAAACTGATGCTGCTCCGTCTTCTATATCCATTGACTTGACCGCAGGGGTTGTCATTTTGCCTATAGGTGATTAAATCGACAGAGAATTTTCTGGAAGACGCTGATTTTTAGTATGAGTGGTTAGGAGAGTTGGTCGTTCTGAGAGACAATGTTGACTGACGGTTGTAGAGTGGTGGGCGCGCGTACTCAACACTCGAATAGATCAAGCGCAACAGATGCATCTCGTGGTTCCCGTCGCTCGCAACAGACGACCGCTCCCCCCCCGCTTGACTTACCAACAACGTCTTCGCGTCTTCGTCTGTCCTCCGCGTCACCTACTTACTGATGTTTACAAGTATTCGCCACAACCGGCCACAGTTTCTTATTGTACTAGTGCTATGTATTGGAAAAAATTTCGAGTAAGCCAAAAAAAAAAAAAAAAAAAAATGAAGGGAATGGCAGGGCGTTCCTAGATTTTAACTATTCAGTAAAGTTTTCAAATAACATTAGGCATACTCCCTCCATTAAATTCTTTGTAAAAAATTTATACCAAGTTTTTTGGCATAGAATAAAGGGATGTCGACCTATTTACCTAAAAAAGTCGATTTCCTCGTTCCCTGGTGGCCTAATTCCCTCGACGTCCTCCCACACTCTTTATTCCACCCACTTTATCATATGATAGACCTATTTTCTTAACGTCTAAAAATCGTCCAAGTGGTTCTGGTACTTTGCTCAGAGCCTCTAAAATCCACCATTCTTCCGACAATAAAGTACTATATAGGAAAAGTGTCTTAAAAAGCATTTAATTAATTTAAGACGTAAAGTCTGGAGACTCTAGAAGTTTAAAATAATTTATCTTCCGGGGAAGAGCAATCGATAAATGATTTATTTCGAAGACGTTCTCGTGAGAAAGACGATGGGGAGTTTTATGTTTTACCCAAGATTCTTGGGTTCTGTGGGGTTTAAAATATTAAAACTAGTTTGCAGTTCTTGAGGATCGTCTTTTAGCGCCTTCCAGTGTGAAGGACGACTTTTAGCGGCTTCCAGTGCTGAAGGAACGTCTTCTAGGTCCAGTGCTGAAGGAACGACTTCTAGCGCGGCATGCAGTGCTGGAGAATGACTTCTAGCGTATTCCTGTGCTAAAGGAACGACTTCTAGCGGCATCAGTGCTAGAAACGATTAGCGCTTCCAGTGCTGAAGGAACGACTTCTAGCGCTTCCAGCTGAAGGATGACTTTTAGCATCTTCCAGTGCTGAAGGAACGTCTTCTAGCGTCTTCCAGTGCTGAAGGATGACTTTTAGCGTCCTCCAGTGCTGAAGGAACGACATCTAGCGCCCTCCAGTGCTGAAGGAACGACTTCTAGCGGCATCCAGTGTTGAAGGAACGACTTCTAGCGGCATCCAATGCAGAAGGAACGACTTCTAGCGGCATCCAGTACTGAAGGAACGACTTTTAGCATCTTCCAGTGTTGAAGGAACGACTTCCACGGCATCTAGTGCTAGAGAAATGACCTCTAGCGTATTCCTGTGCTGAAGTAACGACTTTTAGCGTCTTCCAGTGCTGGAGGAACGACTTCTAGCGTCTTCCAGTGCTGAAGGAACGACTTCTAGCGGCATGCAGTGCTGGAGGAATGACTTTCAGCGCCTTCCAGTACTGAAGTATACGACTTTAAGCGCCATCTTTAGCGTCTTTTGCCATTATCAGGTTTCTCAGTGACTCGCGAGGGAAGAAAAGGTTTAAATAATTCAAGGAAATAAAAAAGATCGATGACCATAAAATATTAGTGAAGGGAGGCTTTGAGTCTTCCCTTTTAAAAGGTTTTCCCGCCGACGCCGTCTTAACGTATTTAATTTTATCCTTCGACAGTTTTCAATACAAAATTAAGGCCAACGTGGACGGTGAGGATTAGACGTAATAGATCACCCCCCCCCCCCAATAATATTTCGGGAGAGCGAATCTTGACGGCCAGATGGTGGCAGAAACACTTGCGTATATAGCACGAATACTGGCTAAAGTATAGCAGAAATGCCGGCCAGAATTTAGAACATCCACGGATCGAATTATAGCAAATACACGGGCCAGAATGTAGCACATACACCGGCAAGAAGATAGCACTTACACCGGCCATAATATACCAGATGCACGGGCGAGAATGTAGCACATATACGGTCTAGAATGTCGCTCTTACACCGGCCAGAATATAGCACATTTACGGGCCAGAATGTAGCATCTACACTTGCCAGAAGATAGCACTTACACTGTTAAGAATGGAGCACTTATTCAGGCCAGAATCTAGCACTTACACAGGCCAGAATCTAGCACATACATCGGGCAGAATAAAATACGAATCTGAGTTTGCTGAGTTGAGAATTGCCACATTCTGGCCGATGTAAGTGCTATATTATGGCCGGTGCATTGGCTACGTTTTGATCGGTAAAAGTACTACATTCTGGAAGGTGTATGTGCTATATATGGCCCGTGTAAGTGTTAAATTCCTTCTGGTGTATGCGCTATATGTGCTACACGTATTATTGTAAGTGCTATATTATTTGGTTTTTGTAAGTGCTATATTATTTGGTTTTTGTGAGTGCTATAATATTTGGTTTTTGTAAGTGCTATATTATTTGGTTTTGTAAGTGCTATATTATTGGCTTTTTGTAAGTGCTATATTATTGCTGATGTAAGTGCTATATTATTTCTGATGGAAGTGCTATATTATTGGCTTTTCGTAAGTGCTTTTTATTGGGTTTTTGCAATTGCTATTATTGCTGTTGTAAGTGCTATATTGTTGCTCTTATAAGCGCTATATTATTGGTGTTATAAGTGCTATATACTTGGTGTTATAAGTGCTATATTATTGGTTTTAAGTGCTACAAAGTGCTATATTATGGCTGTTTTAAGTGCTATAAAGTGCTATATTATTTCTGTCATAAGTGCTATATATGGCAGTTGTAAGTGCTACATTATTGATGTTGTAAGTGCTATTATGGCCGGTGCATTCGCTACATTTTAGCTGGTGTAAGTACTACATTCTGACAAGTGTACGTGCTATATTATGACCCGTGTCAGTGTTATATTCAGGCCCGCGTATGCCACATTCTGGCAGGTCTAGGTGCTATATCATGGACGATGCATTTACTACATTCTGGCCCGTAAAAAGCAAGGTAAAACATTTTTGAAAGAATTTAATGGAGCTTAAACTTCTGGAGCAAAAAAATTTTTTGAAGGTCTTTTTGACCCCTGAGGGTAGGGTCCGAATAACCCCGAAAATTCCCCCCCCCCTTTTTTTCCCCAAAAATAGATTGAATGGAATCTTCATTCAGTGTGGATGAGGTCTAGGAACTAAGGGAGAGATTGGGGTCGAGGGAGGAAAAGCGTAATCGATGAGACGCACTCGGCTTCCCCCCCCCTCCCAGCATCCCCTCCCCGCCAAAAAACGGGAAACATACCTACAAAAATCTTTTTCAAATTACAAAAATTCAGTTTTTTCTCCATTTGTGACGTTATGACGTCATCGATTCCCTTCCTTATACTTCCACCTCCTTTATACTTTCCCTCCGTTCGTTACTTTAGTTCCCTTATACTTCCCCGTCTGTTATACTTCCCCTCCCACATCCACCCCTCCCCCCCCGTTTTACGTCCCCTCCGTTATACTTCCACTCCTATATTCCTCCCCCTCCTATATTGTTACTTCTCTTCTTTTTTACTTCTCTCCCATATACTTCGGTTTTTGTAGCAAGCTCTTCAAACCAGTACTTTAAACTACAAAAATTCAGTTTTTTCGCCATTTGTGACGTTATGACGTCATCGATCACTTTTTTTTAAATAGAATCATTGAAACTTTAATAAGTAGTGGGGGGGGGGATGTACTGCCTCAATTATAGTGATGACGTCACTTTTCGTTCAGAATAAATACGTCATTAAAAAACTAAAAACATTTATTTACATCATAATTCATGATTTTTTATAAACCTATTTCCTTCCGAGTTCTTCCCAGAGTATTTTTGAGTCCATTTACCATAAACGCCTGAAAAAAAAAATAAAATAATAACAGTAACAATAATAATAATAATAAAATAATAAATTTTTCAAAATTCACCTCCAGTAGACAGACATAATTTCGACAAGGGTAATGGACTATATTTCTCTTCGATTTTGTCGCAGTCTCTTCTTCGACAGGCTAAATAATAAATTTGTTAAACAATAATAAATAAATTAAATAAAATAAAACATACTTTGGGTTGAGCGATATTCATGTACATTCCGCGTAAAATCCCTTCTGATCTTTCTTCGTCGCTGACGAGTTTCGAATCGAGAAAATAAAGCGTCGGAATATTGTAGAGTATAAAATACCTAAAAATGTTTAAAAAATTTGTATTTCAATATCTTATGTTGGCAACACTGACATAGTAGTTGGGCAAATATGGGTCAAAAATTTGGTTTTCAATGGGGCATGTGGGTGTTAAATTGCTTGGAGTCAACCTTCTAAAGACAACTATGATAGTTTTAGGTCGGTAGAATTACTTTTTTAGGCGCAAAATGGGGTAACATAATAATTATGAAAGACTGACGACTCAGGGGGACTAAGACATTAAGATTTTACTATTTATGCCATTTTTTTATCAGGGAAATATCATTGCATTTTAACAATTATTAAGGTTTTTTGTGAGGGAGAGAGAATGAAAGGATTTGTATTTCATATCTTTGTGGAATATCCGCTTTTTTCATTCTCTCTCCCTCACAAAAAACCTTAATATTTATGCCATGTTAGCAACACTGAGTTGGCCAATTATGGGTCAAAAATTTGGTTTTCAATGGGGCATGTGGGGTGTCAAATGTCTTGGAGTCAACCTTCTAAAGATATCTATGATAGTTTTATGTCGATAGAATTGCTCTTTTAGTCGCAAAATGGCATGATTATGGCATAATTATAAGAGACTGAAGACCTGGGGGACTAAAACAATAAGATTTTACTTTTTATGTCATGTTGGCAACACTGACAGTAGTTGGGCTATTATGGGTCAAAAAATTTAGTTTTCAATGGAGCTTGTGGGGTGTCAAATTTCTTGGAGTCGACCTTCTAAAGACAACTATGATAGTTTTAGGTCGATAGGATTACTTTTTTAGTGGCAAAAATCATACCTGTAACGTTGATAATCATCGTCGTCTTTGTCGCGATGAGAAATCGGGCTCGGACAAGCAGGGTTGCCAAGCATACTTAAGTGTTTCAAATTTCCCACATTATTTTTCACTTTTGAAATGAAATTTGACAAATCGGTCAACTTAAAAACAATAACAATTAAAGAATAACAAATTGTTTATAATAAAAATACCTGATTGTTATTGATGGATAAAGTGTGAAGGGTTGGTATTCGTGGGAATTCGATGGAATCGTCGAGAAAGTTGTTGTCGAGAATGAGAATTTCGAGATTTGGGAAGTTTGAGAGTCCGACGAGCGAAGTCAACGAATTGAAGCTCAGGTCGAGTCCGATCGCTCTTTCGCCGTGCATCCTCTGCAAAGTTGGCGGGATTCTGTCCGCCTCTTGGCTCACGTAGCTGAGCTAAAAAAAACAGTTGGTAGAACTGGTCATTTTTTAACTCAAAAACATTTGGGTTTCAATGGGGCATGTGGGGTGTCAAATTTCTTGGAGATTACCTTCTAAAACTAACCGAAATATTTTCAGGTCGATAGCACAAAAAGACTGCATAAAATACGTAACACCCATGGATACCAACACAAAATTTTCAAAAAGACTTGTACTGCAAAGTTGGCGGGATTCTGTCCGCCTCTTGGTTCACGTAGCTGAGCTAAAAAACAGTTGGTAAAACTGGTCCTTTTTAGCTCAAAAAAATTTGGTTTTCAATGGGGCCTAAGCATCTGCCTAAGCATCTTGTTACAAATTATTGTCCCAAATCGAATTTTGGCAACACTGACGTCGTTTAAGGGTAAAAACTGCACAGGGAACCAAAAATTTTTATTCATCCAAAACGTCAAAAACCAGGGGTACCAACCAAAATTTGATTAAACTCAAGTCCCCCCCCCCCCCAGAAAAAAACCGTCTATAGAGGGTATCAACACAAGGTTCTTTACTAAAAATTATTGTTGGCAACACTGACAATAAGTATTTCAGTTGTAACATGAATAAGTTACGTAACATTTGAAAAATCGATGAAATTGGCAAAACTGACATCATTATTTTTCGGGTAAAACAGCACAGTTGGCAACATTGATTTTAGAAAGTCGACCAAGACGCTGAAAAACCAGGGGTACCAATAGAAATTTTCCAAAAAAATTAAATAAAACTTATATATAAACGTAAATAAAAGGCGATTATGTAATAAGTACTTACATGATTATCTTTAAAATTGATTTTCGACATTATTTTGACTTTTTTAAACGTAAAAAAATAGTCGAAAACGAAAAATTTGAATAAAAAGGACCTTTCATGAGGAAACTGTCCTAAACTCCATTGTTTTCGTCTTGAGATGTCGAAGAATCTGAAGCGGTTGACATTGAAACTCTTCCGTCTTAACTGTTATCAAGGTTGTTCCTTATCAGTTATCACAGGAATTTAATAATCGATTGTCTGGAAGATAAAAATCGATTTGTCCCACTTTCCCGCCATTATTCTGGTATGTGCTATATTATTACTGCTGTAAGTGCTATGTTATTGCTTTTGTAAATGCTATGTTATTGCTTTTGTAAGTGCTATATTATTGGCTTTTTGTAAGTGCTATATTTTGGCTTTTTGTAAGTGCGATATTGTTGCTTTTGTAAGTGCTATATTGGATTTGCTTACTAGGATAAAAAACCAGAACAGGAAAGTGCTATATTGTTGCTTTTGTAAGTGCTATATTATTGCTGTTGTCAATGCTATATTATTTGGTTTTGTAAGTGCTATATCATTTGGTTTTTGTAAGTGCTATATTATTTGGTTTTTGTAAGTGCTATATTATTTGGTTTTTGTAAGTGCTATATTATTTGGTTTTTGTAAGTGCTATATTATTGGTTTTTGTAAGTGCTATATTATTTGGTTTTTGTAAGTGCTATATTATTTGGTTTTTGTAAGTGCTATATTATTTGGCTTTTTCTAAGTGCTATATTATTGGCTTTTTGTAAGTGCTATATTATTGGCTTTTTGTAAGTGCTATATTATTGCTGATGGAAGTGCTATATTATTGGCTTTTCGTAAGTGCTTTTTTATTGGGTTTTTGCAATTGCTATATTATTGCTGTTGTAAGTGCTATATTGTTGCTCTTATAAGCGCTATATTATCGGTGTTATAAGTGATATACTTGGTGTTATAAATGCTATATTATTGGTGTTTTAAGTGCTACAAAGTGCTATATTATGGCTGTTTTAAGTGCTATAAAGTGCTATATTATTTTTGTCATAAGTGCTATATTATGGCTGCTGTAAGTGCTACATTATTGATGTTGTAAGTGCTATATTATGGCCGGTGTAAGTGCGATATAGGGTTGATTCGTTATGGCCTTCCTTCCGATATTAATTTTATCCGATACGATATTTTGAAAATATCGGATGAACCGATATTGGAAGGATAATAACGGTACAAATATTGCAAATATCGGAAGGAAAATATCGATATTTTGATATATCGGAAGTATTGTAACAACCCTAGTGCTATATTCTTGACCGTGTGACTGCTATATTCTGCACCATGTAACTGCTATATTCTGGCCCATGTATGTGTTACATTTTGGTTACATTTTGGGCGATGCATTTGCTACTGTCCAGTGTACATATAGGCTATAATTTTTAAAATACAAGGACAAGAAAAAAAAATCGTCGTTAACTTTTAATCGGTACAAACCATTATTACAATATATACACATTTACAGGGGGAAAAAAATGTATTAACCTACACAATATCAAGAAAAACGATTATCGACTAGCTAGTAAAAGGGTTTTTTTTTATTCATTTCTTATAAATTTTTGTAAAAAGCTTCCAAAAATCAAGCTTTTTGTTCAATTTTTCTATTTTATTCTCTAAAATTTGGAAAAAACCCTTTTTTTCTTAAAACAAAAAACGTTTTTTTGGGGCCCAAAAAATGGCCTAGAACTAGAAAATCGAAAAATTACTAATGATATGGAAAGAATATGAAATTGAAACAGGGTAATTGACTTATCAATATTTTTTTCTTTCCTCTTCTCCAAAAAACAAAAAGAAAAAAAAAATTTAACGATTTAAAAAAATATAAATCTCATAGAAAAAAAATGTTTAAACAATTTTAAATAATATTTTTTTTATTTAAATAATATATTTTGGTATTTTTTTTAAAAATTATATACAATCACAAGCTCCCAATTTTCATTTCCGTACCTCTGTTTTAATTTCGTTTAAATTTTTTTGATTTGGGAGAAGCATCTAATTTATAAATTTGGCCTAAAAGTTTGTTAGAAACTAATTAGAAATTGAATTTATACAGGGTTGATCCTGTATTTTGGTGTCTAAGATTAGTCAGGGGTTGAGTTTGTTGGGGGAAGCTGGTTGACGTAGCTCGGAGACGGTTTCGGCGGCGGAGGTGGACGACCTCGAGATGGACGAGCGGATCCGTTACCGCTCGTTAACCGTCCGCTAGAGCCGGACGAGCTGCTCACACCGGAATCGCTCGATTTTTCCGAGCCGCCTTTCGACGAATTTGTTACCGACGGTACACACTCTGGTGCTGGCGTCGGCGGCGGTTCTGAAGAGACAGGAATATTCGGCAAAAACGTCTCATCGGTTTTTTCACCTAAAAAAAAAAAAAATTTAAAATTAAGTTAGCAACACTGACAGTAGGGAAAATTTGGTTTTCAATGGGGCATGTGGGGTGTCAAATTTCTTGGAGTCAACCTTCTAAAGACATCTATGATAGTTTTAGGTCGATAGAATTACTCTTTTAGTCACAAAATGGCGTAAAATCATAATTATGAGAGACTGAAGACTCAGGGGGACTAAAACAATAAGATTTTACTATTGGAGTTTTGGTTCATGCGTAATCGCGCAAATAGGGAACGTTTTTTGGATGCTATTAAAAGTTACAGAGGGAGAAAGAATGAAAAAAACGGATATTTCACTACCGGTTTCGGCGTAATACGCCTCATCAGGTGAACTATTTCCTTATTTTTCATTCTCCTACACTTTTTCTTCATTCTTTCTCCCTCTGTAACTTTTAATAGCAATAAGATTTTACTTTTTATGTGATGTTGGCAACACTGACCGTAGTTGGGCTATTATGGGTCAAAAAATTTGGCTTTCAATGGGGCATGTGGGGTGTCAAATTTCATGGAGTCAACCTTCTAAAGACAACTAAAATAGTTTTAGGTCGATAGGATTAGTTTTTTTAGCAGCAAAATGGCGTAAAATCATAATTATGAGAGACTGACGACTCGGGGGGACTAAAACAATAAGATTTTACTTTTTATGCCATGTTGGCAACACTGAGTTGGGCAATTAAGGGTCAAAAAATTTGGTTTTCAATGGGGCATGTGGGGTGTCTAATTTCTTGGAGTCAACCTTCTAAAGACATCTATGATAGTTTTAGGTCGATAGGATTACTTTTTTAGCACAAAATGGCGTAAAATCATAATTATGAGAGAATGAAGACTCAGGGACACAAACACAATAAGATTTTAATTTTTATGTCATGTTGGCGAACCTGTTGACTTACTCGAGTTTTGTTGGGTGACCTGTTGACTTAAATTATTCGCTTCTTTCGTCTGAATCGGCTCAATTCCATTCCATTCTTCTTCAACTTCTATAAAAAATTTTAAAAAGTTTAAAAAAAATTTTCTAGATTCTTACGCTCGAATTCTTGAAGGACTTGGACGGCGGCTAAGATTTTCGCTCGGTGCTCGGGATCGGTGAGACCCAAATAGTCGAGATCTTCTTCACGGATTTCGCAGAACGAATCTAAATCTTCATAGCCGTTTAAGACGAAAAGCGACATATGCTCTTCCATATGGATCGCCTGAAGCATTTGCTCTAAAGTACGCGGACGGTTGGTAACACCTTTTGGCGCCGCCGATCGTCTCGTAGAAGGTCCGCAAGCGCCGTCGTCCATGTTGTTCAGCAGTTCGACGTTCATAAATTTGAAATGGCCAACCCGATTGTGCACTCGTCCTCTCCATAATCCGCTGCCGCTCATGCTTATCACTTCTATTATATCTCCTTTCTAAGAGGCAAAAAGTAAAAAAAATAAATAAATAAATACAACAATGAAAATTGGCAACACTGATTTTATCAGAGGTAGGAAAGAAGCAGGTTTTACCCCGTTTTAACAGGCAGGAGAATCAGCTTTTTTACCCCATTTTCGGGCAGTAAAGCATCCGGATTTTACTCAACTTTCAGCTAGGAAAGTAGCCAGTTTTACCCTATTTTTAAGATAGTAACCAGGTTTACCAATTATCCTTACTTTGAACCTTAGTGCGTCTTTGTCGTATGGATTTGAATCGACCAAAGCACGAGCGAGTGGAACTATCTGACCTTGAGGACTATAATCATCGATGCCGCTCATAAGCGCTTGAGTGCTCGAAGCGCTCGGCAAACTTTCCGCTGACGAATGATGGTGCGCTTTATGACGATGGTGCACATGGTGATGATGGTGGTGGTGATGATGGTGATGCCGTCGACCGAGGCTTTTACCGTTTAAACCGTTCGGGTCGCATTTTAAACTTCGCATTCTATGTGTCGTTGCTGATCCAGAACACTAAAAATAAAAATAATAAATAAAAAAATAATAAATTTTATATAGGAAGCATACGCTTGGCTGTAAAGCGATCAATTCTTCATCGGCATAGTCGGAACTATGGGCTGGAGAAGGAGGGTCGACACCCTAAAAAATTAAAATTAAAGTAAATTTATTATTATTGTTATCATTATTATCAGTATTAACATTATTATCAGTATTATCATTTTTATTATTGTCATCATTATTATTATCATCATTATCGCCATTGTCATCATTATTATCATTGTTATCATATTATGATTATTATCATAATTATCATTATTATTATTGTCATCATTATCATCATTATCATAATATATGAGGCGATCCTGGTACGAAGGGCGAACTCAACAAAACGTAGTTTCGAGATATTCGCATTTTAAAGTTTTATGTTACGGGCGAACTCAACAGAAAAGTCATGCCCTGGAATGGGAAAAGGAGTGGGGGGGTTGTGGACTAGGATGTGGAGTTCGCCCTTCATGCTCGGATATCGCAGTTAGAGCTTTGCCGCACATCGGTTGTTACGTATTTAAAGGGGAAAAAAGGGCGAACTCAACAGAAAAATGATATGGGTGTATTCACCAAGAGGTCTAGAATCTGAAAATGAAAAAAAAAAAATTTTGTCCGATGTTGAGTTCGCCCTTCGTACCCGGAGCGCCTCATATTATCATCATTAATCATCATTATTATGATTATTATCATTATTTTCATTATTATCAATATTATCAATAATATAATTATTATCATTATTTTCATTATTATCAATATTATCAATAATATAATTATTATCTTTATTTTCATTATTATAATTATTTTCATTATTATCAATTTTATAATTATTATCATTATTATCATTTATTATCATTATTTTTAATTAATTAATTAATTTTTTAATTCATACATTGTAAGATCGGAGTCTGTGGTAAACGTCCATTTCTAAATGTTCGGAGCGACTCGTTTCCATTGACAAGGAAGACAATCTGGAACTAAAAATAAAATTGAAAAATGGGGGTAAAAATCAGTTTACCCGGATTTACCCCATTTTAAGGCGGGAAAGCGACTGGTTTTACCCCATTTTTGGCAGAAAAGCGACTGATTTTACCTGATTTCAAGGCAGGATAGCTACCGGTTTTACCCCACCTTTGGCAGGAAAACGGCCGATTTTACCCAATTTTTAGGAAGGAAAGTCACATGGTTTACCCCATTTATAGGCAGGAAAGCGACCGGTTTTATCCCATTTAAAGCCAGAAGAGTTAATGGTTTTACCTTATTTTTGGCAGAAAAACGACCGATATTCCCATTTTTAGGCAGGAGAGCAAAAGGATTTACCCCGTTTTTAGGCAGAAAGGAGATCGGTTTTACCCCATTTTCAGGTGGGAAAGCGACCGGTTTTACCCCATTTTTTTAAGCGGGAAAGAGTCCGGTTTAAACCCCATTTTCAGGCAGACAACTGGTTTTCCACCATTATCAAGCAGGAAAGTGCCAGTTTTTACAAAATTTTCCGGCAGGAAGGCTACAGCTGGTCTAACCCCATTTTTAGGCAGGAAAGCGACTGGTTTTACCCCATTTTTAGTCAGGATGGCGACTGGTCTAACCCCATTTTTAGGCGGGAAAGCGACCAGTTTTACCCGATTTCTTTAAGCGGGAAAGTTTTACCCCATTTTTAGGACCGGTTTTACCCTATTTTTAGGCAGGAAGGAGATCGTTTTTACCCCATTTTTGTTCAGAAAAGGGACCGGTTTTACCCCATTTTTGTTCAGAAAAGGGACCGGTTTTACCCCATTTCCAAGCAGGAAAGGGGCTGCTTTTACCCCATTTTTAGGCAAAAAAGTAGCCAGTTTCATTCCACTTTAAATTTTGTCAGGAATCCTTTTTACCCCATTTTGAGTATTATTTGTGCCTACCTACGAAAATGATTAGTTTTATCCCTCTTATGAGAATTTTAGGTAAAAAATCATCAAATTGGGGGGGGGGGGAATCAGGCCTACCAAACTTACCAAATACTATTGACATCGGAGGCAGCGTAGTCGCCGCTTTCTCGATTCTGGTGACTTCTTCCTCGAGAAGACGGCCGGACCAAAATCGCTCGTTGAGGCGGAAGAGAAATGTCGCCGGCCGACCTGAGCGAAATCACTTCGCTTTCCGCACCGAGCTGATCACCGCGAGTCCCCATCGTAAAACAAAGCCTAAAAAACGTTTTTTGTGATACTAAAAGTGAAAAGAAGGCCAAAAAACCTTGTGTTATGCAAAGCTGGGTTATCGCCCATCAAAAAGTCTTCTGGGTCGCTTTCGTAGGGTGGTTCGTCGTACCAGTGATGACCCAAACGTGCCATATCCTCATCGTACATGTAGGTATCATCACCTCTTCCTCCAACCATAACTCCTGCACGAATATCCCTCAAAAACTGCAAAAAAAATTTTTTTTAACGATTTCCCACTTGAAAAAGCATGAAAAATCATCATTTTTCTGCGGGTGTGTGTTGCCTCTCGACCTTCCAGGTTGACGATTTATCTGCGGACAATAGATGACAGAAGTCTGGCGCGGACGTGAATGCCCTCCACCTGCCAATTATACCCCCGGAGAAACTTCCAACCCCTTTTTAAACGTATACGCCGTTCAAAATTAAAATCTACTTCAATTATAAATTATTGGAGATTTCAAAATTTAAAAAATTGAGGTATAAAATGGTGAATTTTAATGAGTGAAAGTGGAAAACGTTCAAAAAAGAGGACTAAGAAAAACGATTCTGGTTTCTACAGAACGTTTTTAGAGCCTCCAGAACAATTCTAGTTCCCCCAGAACGTTTTTGGAGGGTCCAGAACGATCTCGGTGACTCCAGAGCAATTTGGGTTCCTCCAGAATGTCTGAGAAGTTCCTGCGGTTCCGCAAATCGTCCTTGGAGCCTCCAGAACTATTCTAGTGCCCCCAGAACGTTTTTGGAGCCACCAAAACAATAATAGTTCCTCCAGAACGTTCTTGGAGCCTCCAGAAAGAGCCTCTAGAACATCAAAAACGTTTTTGAAATCTCCTGAACGATCTCGGTGCGTCCAGATCAATTCTAGTTCATCCAGAACGTTCGTGGAGCCTCCGAAACCATCTGGGTGCTTACAGAGCGATTTTGGTTCCTTCAGAACAATTTAAGTTCATCCAGAACATTCGTGGAGCCTCCAGAACGATTTAGTTCATCCGCAACGTTTTTGGAGCCTCCAAAACGATCCAGGTACCTCCAGAGCGATTTTGGTTCCTCCAGAACGTTCTTGGAGCCTCCAGAAAGTCCGGGAAGTTCCTAGGGTTCGGCAAATCGTCCTTGGAGTCCCCAGAATGATGCTAGTGCCCCCAGAACGTTTTTGGAGCCTAGAGAAAAATTCTACTTCCACCAAAATGGTTTTGAAGCCTCCAGCACGTTCAAAGGTCCTCCAGAACGTCCTTGAAGCCTCCAGAACCTTCCCAGATCCTCAAGAAAGATTCCGAATCCTCCAGAATGTCCTTGGAGCCCCCAGAACGCTTTTAGTTCCTCCAGAACGTTCTTGGGGAGTTTGTCGGCAAAAGAGTTAAACGAAAAGGAGAAAAAAATAAATAAGATGAATTTAAAGATAAAATAAAATAAAGTCTTGTATTTCTCCGTGATTTTTTCACAGCGGAAAGGATTTTTTTCCCAAGCTTCTGCTACTCCGAGATAGCATTTTTTTCCGCCCCCACCCCCACCCCCCGCCACCCTCTTCCTGTTTTCAGTGACTCAAAATAAAATTTAAATCTGTCAAGATTCGCCATGAATTATGACTTTAGGAGGCAATTTTTTTTTTTATGATAAAGAAGGAGAGTGATGTTTTAGAAGAAAGAAAGACTTCTGGAGCATGCGCAGAAGAATTCCCACGTCTAATTTGGCGTTAGATTTGACGGAAAAACAACGACGTCGAATTTGACGTCCAAATCCTTCCGCGCATGCTCCAGGAGTTTCAAACTGCGGTTGGAAATTTAAAGATGGAAAATCACTTTTATAGTTTTAGCCCACTTTTTCTAATTATGCCACCTTATAATCCGGCGTATGCAAGATTTATGAGGAAGTTGCCCCCCTGAACTAATTTCTAATTCAATTAGCAGGTTGGCCACCTAATTAGCCATTCTCGACCCTCGCTCAAACTCAGTAGCCAAAAAGTGAAAAAATTAAAATCATTTTTGAAGTATTTCACTTCCTGAGTAGATTTTCCGCTTAGTGGAGTTTCCAAGGGAACCTTGAGAGGTTTTTAAGAAGATTTGTCTAGTTTACCGCTAAAGATCATCATTTTCCTTAAGTCTCTTAACTGCGATTGTTGCAATGTAGACGCCATTTTGAAAATTAAGGTTTGCCAACCTCTAAGGGGGGATCAAATAGAAAGGATAAATCGTCCTTGAAGAATCCAGAACATTCTTGAAGCCTCCACAACGTTCTCGATGCATCCAGAACCCTACCAGATCCTCCAGAACGTTCTCGACGAATCGAGAAACCTCTCCGATCCTCTAGACTACAGAACGTCCTTAAAGCCTCCAGAACCTTCCCAGATCCTACAGAACCTCCTCGAAGCCTCGAGAATCTTCCCAGATCCTCCAGAACGTGTTGGAAGCCTCCAGAACCTTCCCAGATCTTCCAGAACGTCCTCAAAGCCTCCAACACCTTCCCGGATCTTCCAGAACGTCCTTGAAGCCTCCAGAACCATCCTAGATCCTCCATAACATCCTCGACCTCGAGGCCTCCAGAACCTTCCCAGATCCTCCATAACGTCCATGAAGCCTCCAGAACCCTCCCAGATCCTCCAGAACGTCCTCAAAGCCTCCAGAATCCTCCCAGAAACTCCAGAACGTCCTTGAAGCGTCCAGAACGTCCTCAAAGCCTCCAAAATCCTCCCAGATCCTCCGGAACGTCCTGGAAGCCTTCGGAACGTCCTGGAAGCCTTCGGAACGTCCTTGAAGAGTCCAGAACCCTCCCAGATCCTCCAGAACGTGTTGGAAGCCTCCAAAACCTTCCCAGAATGTCCTTAAAGCCTCCAGAATTTTCCCAGATCCTCCAAAACGTCCTTGAAGGCTCCAGAATGTTCTCGACGCCTCCAGAAACCTCACAGATCATGCAGAAGATAAATGTAGGAAGGAGAGTAATGTTTTTGAAGAAAGAAAAATAACTTCTGGAGCATGCGCAGTAGGATTCTCACGTCTACCTAGTTTACCGCTAAAAATCATCATTTTCCATAAGTCTCTTAACTCCGATTGTTTATAAATTACCGAAATTTCCATGGATGTGGACGCCATTTTGATAAATCAGGTTTGCCAACCTCTAAGGGGGGATCAAATAGGCAGGATAAATCGTACGTTATGAACGGATTACGGGAAGGGGGAAAGTAAAATGCGATAAATATTAGTTTAGGCTTCCGAAAGGGTGGTCCTTACCGTTCCCAAGGGTGGTATAAACACACACTTTCAAGGGTGGGGTCAAACGGAATGTGGCGATGGACTGTACAGCCTCCGGACGTTATAAAAACGGAGAAAATCCGAGCGAGAAGGTTTAAAAAAAGTACAGGTTTGAAGAGTTTCTAACGAAAACTTCCTTAAAGAGAAGTAAACATACAGGAGAGGGAAGTATAAAGGAGGGGGAAGTCTCCAGAACCTCCAGAACGTCTTTAAAACACTCCGAACATCCTCACAGCCTCAAGAACCTTCCCAGATCCTCAAGAACGTCCTTCAAGCCACCAGAACCTTCCCAGATCCTCTGGAATGATCTTCAATCCTCCAGAATCCTCCCAGATACTCCAGAACGTCCTTAAAGCCTCCAGAATGTCCTCAAAGCCTCCAGAATCCTCCCAGATACTCCGGAACGTCCTTGAAGCAACCAGAACGTCCTCAAAGCCTCCAGAATCCACCCAGATACTCCAGAACGTCCTCAAAGAATCCAGAACGTTCTCCAAGGCTCCAGAACCAACCCAGATCCTCCAGAACGTCCTTAGAGAATGCAGAACCTTCCCAGATTCTCAAGAACGTCCTTCATCCACCAGAACCTTCCCAGATCCTCTGGAATGATCTTCAATCCTCCAGAATCCTCCCAGATACTCCAGAACGTCCTTAAAACCTCCAGAACGTCCTCAAAGCCTCCAGAACCCTCCCAGAACCTCCAGACCGTCCTCAAAGCCTCCAGAACCTTCCCAGATCCTCCGGAACGGCCTTGAAGCCCCCAGAACCTTCCCAGATCCTCTCGAACGTTCTTTAATCCTCCAGAAGGTTCCCAGAGACTCTACGACGAGAGCCTCCAGAACTTTCTATAAGACTTCACGACATTCTAAAGGACTCCTGGAAGTTTGAAAGTCTTCAGGACAAGTTCCTCCTGGATCAAAATAGCCAGAAATGCGCGCTAATCCTTAGGAAATGATTGAATGTCTGAAGGTAAATCCTCATTGAATAGAAACAAGCTAATCAGTCCCTTCTGGCAGGTGATCCCATGATCTACAGCCGAGTAAATACAATTATCTCCAACCTGTTTGGGAACGATTAGCGTAATTCAAAAGCCCTCACGGATATACTTTTCGAGCGTAAAACGAAAGATATCTCAAAATTCAGACTTTTTATAACGTTTTAAGGTCGGAAATGTGGGTTTTAAAACCGTCAAGGGATTTTTATTCGATTATACCCTTTTTACATGTTTTCCTCCAACTCCCATTGCGATTCAAGCGCCCTGGGGAGAGCGAAATAAGCATTTCGCAATGAAAAAATCCATTTTTTATAATAATAAAAAAATATTCTATTTTCAAAAAAATAAAAAAGTTACCTCTTCGTGGTCGCGGTCAATTTTTTCTTTTTTCTTCATCGCCTCCTGGACTTTGAGCTGAAAAACGAAGTTTTCAATTAAGGATTTCATGATTTTCGCGCGGTGGACATTAATTAAGAAGGCCCTTAACAATTGTTGACACGAAAAGTTACAGTAAACAAGAAAGTTACCAGATTTTGCGAGCACGAAAATCCCCGCGCGCAAGACGGGAGTTAGTTATGTAAATCGACGTTCGCCTTCACTCTTGATAAGTACAAACAAAAGTTTTATATTCAAATTGACGACTTACGTAGCGAAATTGATGTATTATTAACAGAAAATTGCTTTATCTACTCAAACACGAACTGTGATCGATATGAAGCGAAAGCGAGCGCGGGTGAAAGGCTCTTCAAGTCGAAAATTTCGCCCATCATAAGCATATGGAAGATTGAAAATGGTTCGTGGTAGTTTTTGGGAGGCTGGAGGGTCCTGCTGAATGATCCTAGATCATCCAGAACGCTTCCAGAGTCTCCAGAACGTTCCCAGAGCACGTTCTCCAAACCCCCAGAACGTTCCCAGAGCCTCCAGAGCATTCCCAGGGCCTCCAGAATTTTTCTAGATCCTCCAGAACGTTACGATTACTTAGAACACGTTCTCAAAGCATCCAGAATGTTCCCAGAGTCTGCAAAACGTTCCCAGATCATCCAGGAAGTTCTCAAAGCCTCCAAAAAGCTCTCTCAGCCATCAAAAACATTCTCCAAGCCTCCAGAACGTTCGCAGAATCTCCAGAACATTCCCAGAGCCTCCAGAACGTTCCAAGAGTCTGCAGAACGTTCCCAGATCAGAGAACGTTTTCAAAACATTCTCGAAGCCTCCAGAACGTTCCCAGAGCCTCCAGAACATTCCCAGAGCCTCCAGAACGTTCTATAAGCCTCCAGAACGCTTTCAGAGAATCTAGAACGGTCTCTGAACCTTCAAAACATTGTCCAAGCCTCCAGAACGTCCCCAGAATCTCAAGAACATTCCAAGAGCCTCCAGAACGTTCTATAAGCCTCCAGAACGCTTTCAGAATCTCAAGAACATTCCCAGAGCCTCCAGAACGATCCCAGAGTCTGCAGAACGTTCCCAGATCATCTAGAACGTTCTTAAAGCCTCCAGAACGTACCAAGAGTCTTAAGAACATTCCAAGAGCCCCCAGAACGTTCTCTAAGCCTCCAGAACGCTTTCAGAGTTTCTAGAACTATCCCAGAGCCTACATAACGATCTCCAAGCCTTCAGAACTTTCGTAGAATCTCCAGAACATTCCCAGAGACTCCAGAACGATCCCAGAGTCTGCAGAACATTCCAAGAGCCTCCAGAACGTTTTCTAAGCCTCCAGAACGCTTTCATAGTCTTTAGAACGTTCCCAGATCATCTAGCACGATCCCAAAGCCTCCAAAACGCTCTCCGCGCCTTCGAAACATTCTCCAAGCCTCCAGAACGTTCCCAGAATCTCCAGAACATTCCAGAGCCTTCGAAACATTCTACAAGCCCCCAGAACGTTCCCAGAATCTCAAGAACATTCCAAGAGCCTCCAGAACGTTTTCTAAGCCTCCAGAAAGCTTTCATAGTCTTTAAAACATTCTCCGAGCCTCCAGAACATTCTCCAAGCCTTCAGAACGTTCGCAGAATCTCCAGAACATTTCCAGAGCCTCCATAAAGTTCCCAGAGTCTGTGGAACGTTCCCAGATCAACTGGAACGTTCTCAAAGCCTAGAAAACGCTCTCCGAGCCTTCAAAACATTCTCCAAGCCTCCAGAACGTTTCCAGAGTCTCCAGAACATCCCCAGTCTCCAGAACGTTCTCTAAGCGTCTAGAACATTTCCAGGTTTCCTAAGAAAACAAAGTAGGCTCCAGAGCCATCGCGCGTACAAAAATAAATTGAAAATAATGGGAGAGAGGATTGCGTTTTGAAATAGTATTAAAATAAAGGTCAGAGAGAAAAGAAATCCACTTTTTGTCTTTGAGGGAAAAGAAAGGGTTTAAATGCAATATGGAGAGCTCACCCTATGTATTGTCTCTTCAAAAGTATTGGCGGCGACTCTGGATGCTTTTTGAAGTAACCTCATTTTGTCGTAGTCCTGGGGCAAAGGGGTCGTCGACTGGCCGTCTTCCGGAGTGGAAACCTGGAAAAACAAATTTATCCCAAGATGAAAGAAAGGACAAAAGAGAGCAAAAAGAGTTGGAAAAAAAAAGTTTTTCCATCATTCACATCGTATCATTTTCTGAAATTTAAAAAAAAAATTGAAGGGTTGGAAATTGATTGGCTCGAATGTCGACAATGAAGAGAAATGCTGACTTGGTCGAGTGCCCCGGGGGGGGGGGGGGGCGTTCAAGTGGACCTCAACCACTCGTCAACCCCCTTTCATCTTAAGCAACACTCGAGATATTTTTTTCGGCGTCAAAAGTAGGGGCATCGCCAAATTTGTCAAATTTTTCCGGTTCTCAGCTTGATGGGCAGCTTTGATCGTCGAGTATCAAATCTAGTAGAAGGATGGCACGGGAAGAGGCTTCATAGAGTCCTCAGAGCCTTCTGATAATTCTCAAAGCCTCCAGAACATTCCCAGATCTTCCAGAACGTTTCTTGATCTCCCAGAATGTTTCCAGATCTTCCAGAACATTACCAAAACCTTCAGAACATTCCAAGATTCTCCAGAAATGCCCGAACCCTCCAAAACGTTCTCGGATCCCAGATACTCCCAGAACGTTCTAAAAGACCCAGAACGTTTCTAGATCTTCCAGAGCATTCTCAGATCTTCCAGAACGTTCATAAATCTTTCAGAAAGTTTCTAGATCTTCCAGAACGTCCCAGGACCCTCCAGAACGTAAGAAGCCTCTTGAACGTTCCAAGACGTTCTCAAAGCCTCCAGAACATTCCAAGATCTTCCAGAACGTTTCTTGATCTCCCAGAACGTTTCCAGATCTTCCAGAACGTTACCAAAACCTCCAGAACATTCCAAGATTCTCCAGAAATTCCCAAACCCTTCAAAACGTTCACGGATCCCAGATACTCCCAGAACGTTCTCAAGGCCCCAGAACGTTCATATATCTTTCATAAAGTTTCTAGATCTTCCAGAACGTCCCAGCACCCTCCAGAACGTTGTCGAAGCCTCCAGGACGTTCGAAGACGTTCTAAACCCCTCCAGAACGTTACCAGATCTTCCAGAACCCATGACCCTCCAAAACGTTCCAGAAACCTCCAGGACGTTCAAAGACGTTCTAAACGCCTCCAGAACATTACCAGATCTTCCAGAACGTCCCATGACCCTCCAGAACGCTGTAGAAGCCGCCAGAACGTTCAAAGACGTTCTAATACCCTCCAGAGCGTTCCCAGATCGTCCAGAACGTCCCAGGACCCTCCAGATCGTTTAAAAAGCCTCCCGAACCTCCCACGACAATCCAGAACGTTCTAAAAGCCTCCAAAACGTCCCTAGATCTTCCATAACGTTCATAGATCTTCCAGAACGTTCTCAAACCCTCCAGAACGTCCCCAGATCTTCCAGAACCCATGACCCTCCAGATCGGCCCATGACCCTCCAAAACGTTCCAGAAACCTCCAGGACGTTCAAAGACGTTCCAAAAGACTCCTGAGCGTTCCCAGATCATCCAGAACGTCCCAGCACCCTCCAGATCGTTCTAAAAGCCTCCGAAACGTCCCAGGACCCTCCAAAACGTTCTAAAGGCCTCCGAAACTTCCCAAGAAGTTCCAGAACGTTCTAGAAACCTCCAGGACGTTCCAAGACGTTCTAAAAGCCTCCAGAACGTTCCCAGATCTTACATAACGTTCATAGATATTCCAGAATCTCCCAGAACCCACCAGAACGAAATAAAAGCCTCCAGAACGTCCCAAGATCCTCCAGAATATCCCCAGATCTTCCAGAACGTTTCCAGATCTTCCAACGTTCAAAGATCTTCCAGAACGTCCCAGGACCCTCCAGAACGTAATAAAAGCCTCCAGAACATCCCATCACCCTCCAGAATGTTTCCAGATCTTCCGAACGTTCCAAGATCTTCCAGAACGTTCTCAAAGCCTCCCCGACGTTTCCAGACCCTCCAGAACGCTCTCAAAGCCTCAAGTTCTTGGACTACCCAGAACTTTCTAGGATCCCTCAGAATAGTTTAAGTTCCTCCAACATCCACCAGAGCTTTCCTGAATGTCTGAGGGTATTCCAGTCCAAGTCTATTTTCGTCCAGAAACTATATTGATTTTGAGTCAGAATATTAAGCGGAACATAAATGCAATATCGCGGGAGCTGCATCGCACACGATAAACCGTTTCCGACAATTAGATAATTCCATAAATCAAACATCATGAAACCAATTAGTCCCAGACTTCCCTCATTTTAGTTCAAATCTCAATTTTTATTTTCAACAATATTAAACAAATTTGAAATTTCTAATTTTACAAGTGAATGATCTAAATCTTTAGGCCAACGATGTACTTTCTGGATGCACGTCCGTGTTCTTTCTGGATGCACCAAAGACATTTTGGAGTGCCAAGAACGCCCGGATGCACCAAGAACATTCTGGAGCACCCAAGTACGCTCTGCAGGCACCAAGGAATTTCTGGAGCGTCCAAAAACGCTCTGGAAGCACCAAGGACGTTCTGGAGCGTCCATGAACGTTCTGGAGGCACCAAAAACGTTTTGTACCGCCCAAGTACACTCTGGATGCACCAAGAACATTCTGGAGCATCCAAATATGCTCGGGAAGCACCAAGGACGTTCTGGGGGCAAACATTTGATGATTTTTTTATGTTCCCTCATATCAGGAGATTGAATATGGGTGATTAATCATGCGATTAGACATGGCGTCTAACTACTCAATAACTATTAGAGCGGACGTAATTCCGGGAATAGTTTACAGGATCTGAAATACGGGATAACAAAAAATTATGAAACTTTTGGGGGCACACATCTCATCCGAAAATATTCTCGTCCTACTGCCTTCTCGTCCTAAAAATCATAGACAAAGGTAAAATATAAACTGTATTCTCGTCCGACTGTCTTCTCGTCCTAAAAATATGTGTTAAATAAAATGAGTGCCTACATCTCGTCCTAACAGGCTACGCCCCTTTTTAGGACGAGAAGACAGTAGAACGAGAATACTTTCGGACGAAATGATTTCTAATTTATTAAAGTATAATATTTAAAAAATTGAAATCCACTCGTCCGAAGGTCTTCTCGTCCGAATGTCATCTCGTCCTAAAAAGGGGCGTTGCCTGTTAGGACGAGAATACTTTCAGACGAGATGTAGGCACTCTTATCTAACTAAATCTTCTATCGAATTTTAGTGCCTACATCTCATCCGAAAGTATTTTCGTCCTAAAAGTAATAGAAAAGAAAAAATATAAACTGTATTCTCGTCCGAAAGTATTCTCGTCCTAAAAAGGGGCGTAGCCCGTTAGGACGAGAAGACAGTAGGACGAGAAGACTTTCGGATGAGAATACATCCCATTTAATTTTAAGTAATATTTTATTTTACACATATTTTTAGGACTAGAAGACAGTAGGACGAGAATAGTTTAAGACGAGATGTAGGCACTCATTTTATTTTACACATATTATTAGGACGAGAATACTTTAGGACGAGATGTAGGCGCTCAAACTTTTAATAATTTTTTCCATGAATAATTGAAGTTAAAACTTTGAATTTTTCTTGACTTTTGGGAGATGACTTTTTTTATTTATTTTTACGGCCACTTTGGAGGAGATGCCTGAGGCGACGCATTCCCTAAAGACACTTGTCTTTTCTCGTTTTTCCCCCTTAATAGAAAAGCGGGCGCTGTCTGAGGCAGAAGTATGACCTTTTTACATAAAAAGGAAGGGGTGCCACCCGAAAAGACACCTTTCTTTAAACTGGAAAATAAAAATTCGAAACAAGGGTCGCTAAAAGTGGTCGGAGTTAAATTCATTTCGAAAGGGGTGAGAAAAAAAAAGGTTTTTTTATACTCTCGGCAGTGAATCACCCCATAAAAGGAAAATGGATAACGCCACCGAAACCCCAGGGTCACGTATTTTACATCAAAAACCGAGAAAACGTGACAAACTTCTTCTTTTTTTGACTTCCCGCAACCTGTTATCTCACCCCAACTAATAAAACGAGAAGGGAAAATTTTTACTGCTATATAAAAAGAATTTTGAGGGTCGGTGGACAAAGTTTAAAACTCGGATCAATTGGCTAAAGACTGCGGAATCAACGTTGTGAATAATCTGAGAACGTTCTGGAGAGTCTTAAGTTCGTTCTGGAGGGACGGAGAACGTTCTGGGGGCACCATAAACATTCTGGAGCGTCAAAGTACATTCTGGGTGCACCAAAGACATTCTGGAGCGACCAAGAACTCTATGGATGCACCAAGAACTCTATGGATGCACCAAGAACATTCTGGAGCGTCCAAGAATGCTCTGGAGGCACCAAGGACGTTCAGGAGGCACCATAAACATTCTGGAGCGTCAAAGTACATTCTGGATGCACCAAAGCAATTCTGGAGAGCGGATGAACATTCTGGGGGCACCAAGAACATTCTGGAGCGTCCAAGAATGCTCTGGAGGCACCAAAAACATTCTGGAGCGTCCAAGTATGCTCTGGAGCGACCAAGTTCGTTCTGGGGGCACGAGGGCGTTTTGGAAATACCCAGAATGTTTTAGAGCGTCATAGAACGTTTTGGATCGTCCAAGAACTCTCTGGATGCATCAAGAACTTTCTGGAGCGCCCAAGTATGCTCTGGAGGCATCAAGAACATTCTGGAGCGTCAAAGAACGCTCTGGATACACCAAGAACATTTTGGAGCGTCCTAGTATGCTCTGGAGGCACCAAGGACGTTCTGGATCGCCAAATATGCTCTGGAGGCACCAAGGACGTTCAGGAAGCACCATAAACATTCTGGAGCGTCAAAGTACATTCTGGATGCACCAAAGACATTCTGGAGAGCGCATGAACATTCTGGGGGCACCAAGAACATTCTGGAGCGTCCAAGAATGCTCTGGAGGCACCAAGAACATTCTGGAGCGTCCAAGTATGCTCTGGAGCGACCAAGTTCGTTCTGGGGGCACGAGGGCGTTTTGGAAATACCCAGAATGTTTTAGAGCGTCATAGAACGTTTTGGATCGTCCAAGTATGCTCAGAAGGCGCCAAGGACGTTCAGGAGCGTCCATGTACTTTCTGGGTGCACCAAAGACATTCTGGAGCGACCAAGAACTCTCTGGATGCATCAAGAACATTCTGGAGCGCCCAAGTATGCTCTGAAGGCACCAAGGACGTTCTGGAGCGTCCAAGAACGCTCTATAAAAAGGGGCGTTGCCTGTTAGGACGAGAGTACTTTCGGACGAGAATACAGTTTATGGTTTTCCATTTTCTATTATTTTTAGGACGAGAATACTTTCAGACGAGATGTGTGCCCCCACCGATTTTTGTGGGGTTTAAACAATACTAATTTTATGAATTCATCTCGATAAAACAAGGGTTTGTGGAAGCCCTGAGTAAATAATATATATCAATTTGATAGGACGGTGGGAAATGAACATTTTAGCCCTCCGCGCGCTAATATATTCTCCATGAATGATTCAGGAGGTTCCGAAAACCTGTTTCTATAGATTAATGGTATTCCCCGGTTATAGTACCTTTAGAGAGAGAAATGGTGGCTTTCCATCCTTGGAAAATTAAAAATTTGATAAAATATTTGAACATTAAGTTTGATTAAACAATCTCATCCTAAAACTAACGTAAAAAAATTGCTGCGTCGAAGAAATGCGGCAGCGTTCGACCCCAGCAAGTCACGGTCGGTTTGTTTGTTTATTTTTGCGAGAATCAGCTCGTTTTGTGACACAAGGGGGTTAATTTTTTTCCTCTCGCGAGGATTTGCTCACCCTGTAGGCGGAAATGGGATGGATGATGAGCTCGGTACGCGCAAAAAGGAGTTTAAAACTGGCTTGGGTGGAACGCTGCCGCATTTCTCCGACGCAGCAATTTTTGTACGTTAGTTTTAGGACGAGAAGACAGTAGGACGAGATGACATTAGGACAAGATGATTTCTATTTTATTAAAGTATAATATTTGAAAAATTTATATCCACTCGTCCGAATGTCTTCTCGTCCTAAAAAGGGGCGTTGCCTGCTAGGACGAGAATACTTTCGGACGAGAATACAGATTATATTTTAGCATTTTCTATTATTTTTAGGGCGAGAATACTTTCGGACGAGATGTAGGCACTCATTTTAACGAGAAGACCGTAGGACGAGAATACTTTAGGACGAGATGATTTCTATTTTATTAAAGTATAATATTTAAAAATTTATATCCACTCGTCCGAATGTCTTCTCGTCCTAAAAAGGGGCGTTGCCTGCTAGGACGAGAATACAGTTTATATTTTTCCATTTTCTATTAGTTTTAGGACGAGAATACTTTAGGACGAGATGTAGGCACTCATTTTATTTTTCACATATTTTTAGGACGAGAAGACAGTAGGACGAAAATACTTAAGGACGAGATAATTTCTATTTCATTAAAGTATAATATTTAAAAAATTGAATAAAAATTGAAATCCACTCGTCCGACTGTCTTCTCGTCCTACTGTCATCTCGTCCTACTGTCATCTCGTCCTAAAAAGGGGCGTAGCCTGTTAGGACGAGAACACTTTCGGACGGGAATACAGTTTATATTTTTCCTTTTTCTATTATTTTTAGGACGAGAATACTTTAGGACGAGAATACAGTTTATATGTTTTCTTTTTCAATTATTTTTAGGACGAGAATACTTTCAGACGAGAATACAGTTCTTATGTTTTCTTTTTCTATTATTTTTAGGACGAGAATAAAGTTTATATTTTTAATTTTTCTATTATTTTTAGTACGAGAATACTTTCGGACGAGATGTAGGCACTCATTTTATTTTTCACATATTTTTAGGACGAGAATACTTTCGGACGAGATGATTTCTATTTTCTTAAACTACCTATAATATAAATCCACTCGTCCGAATGTCTTCTCGTCCTACTGACATCTCGTCATAAAAAGGGGCGTAGCGTGTTAGGACGAGAATACGGATTATATTTTTGCATTTTCAATTATTTTTAGGGCGAGAATACTTTCTGACGAGAATACAGATTATATTTTAGCATTTTCTATTATTTTTAGGGCGAGAATACTTTCGGACGAGATGTAGGCACTCATTTTAACGAGAAGACCGTAGGACGAGAATACTTTAGGACGAGATGATTTCTATTTTATTAAAGTATAATATTTAAAAATTTATATCCACTCGTCCGAACGTCTTCTCGTCCTAAAAAGGGGCGTTGCCTGCTAGGACGAAAACACTTTCGGACGAGAATACAGTTTATATTTTTCCATTTTCTATTAGTTTTAGGACGAGAATACTTTAGGACGAGATGTAGGCACTCATTTTGTTTTTCACATATTTTTAGGACGAGAAGACAGTAGGACGAAAATACTTTAGGACGAGATAATTTCTATTTCATTAAAGTATAATATTTAAAAAATTGAATAAAAATTGAAATCCACTCGTCCGACTGTCTTCTCGTCCTACTGTCATCTCGTCCTACTGTCATCTCGTCCTAAAAAGGGGCGTAGCCTGTTAGGACGAGAACACTTTCGGACGGGAATACAGTTTATATTTTTCCTTTTTCTATTATTTTTAGGACGAGAATACAGTTTATATGTTTTCTTTTTCAATTATTTTTAGGACGAGAATACTTTCAGACGAGAATACAGTTTTTATGTTTTCTTTTTTATTATTTTTAGGACGAGAATAAAGTTTATATTTTTCCTTTTTCTATTATTTTTAGGACGAGAATACTTTCGGACGAGATGATTTATATTTTCTTAAACTACCTATAATATATATCCACTCGTCCGAATGTCTTCTCGTCCTACTGATATCTCGTCATAATAAGGGGCGTAGCGTGTTAGGACGAGAATACAGTTTATATTATTCCATTTTCTATTAGTTTTAGGACGAGAATACTTTAGGACGAGATGTAGGCACTCGAAAAATTGATGTTTTGAGAGGTTTTCATTGGAATTGAAATAACAAACTTTCAATTAGGGGTCAAATAAAACAGAAATTAAAGGGCGGGGGTGGAAAAACAAGGAATTGCGGGAAAATTCACGGTTGGAAACTCAGGGAAACAGATTTAGCAACTAATTAATATCCCATTTGGTTAAAACTCCCGTTTTATATCTGATTAACATAAATCGTTATAAAAACTCACTCTCTGATTGGTCCTCGAAGAATTTTTGTCCTTCCGATTGGTCTTCAGGTGCCTCAGGAGTCGGATAAGACTTGTTCTCTTTTTCCCTGGTCGTTCTGTAAAGCAAAAATAAGTTTTTTTTTCCATCTCAAAAAATTTATCAATGAACTACCTGATGGTGGGAACTCGTAGAAATATGCAGATCTGGGACTCAGCCAACTGAAAAAAAAAATTCTTAAATGATATGGCCTTTTTTTAAAAAAATCTAGAACGTTCTGGAGGGTCCAAGAACATTCTGGAGCGCCAAAGGACTTTCTGGAGACAATCAGAACGTTCTAAAGGTTCCAAGAACTTTCTGGAGCTTCCGAGAACGTTCTGGAGAGTCTAAGAACGATCTGTAGGCTCCAAGGACTTTCTTGAGCGGCCAAGAACGTTCTGGAGGG
This sequence comes from Orius insidiosus, assembly GCA_014119065.1. Taxonomy (NCBI): domain Eukaryota; kingdom Metazoa; phylum Arthropoda; class Insecta; order Hemiptera; family Anthocoridae; genus Orius; species Orius insidiosus. The sequence continues at coordinate 57,613 of JACGAQ010000610.1, read as the reverse complement.
TCCAAGAACATTCTGAAGCGCCACATGACTTTCAGGACACAATAAGAACGTACTACAGGCTCCAAGAACTTTCTGGAGCTTTCAAAAACGTTTTGGAGAGTCTAAGAACGTTCTGGACGCTCCAACGACTTTCTGGAGCGCCAAAGAACGTTCTGAAGAGCCCAAGAACTTTCTGGAGCGCCAAAAGACGTTCTGGAGACACTTAAAACGTTCTACAGGCTCCAAGAACTTTCTGGAGCGTCCAAGAGCGTTCTGGAGTGTCAAAGAACGTTCTGAAAGGTCCATGAACTTTCTGGAGCGTCCAAGAACATTCTGGAGGCCACAAGAACTTTCTGGGGGCAACAAGAACGTTTCGGAAGCACCAAGAATGTTCCAGACCGTCCAAGAACGTGATGGAGATTCGAAGAACGTATTTGAGCGTCCGAGAACGTTCAGGAGGCACCAAGAACTTTCTGGAGCGCCAAAGAACGTTCTGGTAGCTCCAAGAACTTTCTTGAGCGCCCAAGAACTTTCTGGCGACACCAAGAACGTTTTGGCGGCACCAAGAACGTTTTGGAAGCACCAAGAACGTTTTGGAAGCACCAAGAATATTTTAGACCGTCCAAGAACGTACTGGACTTCTGGAGGATCCAAGAACTTTTTGTAGCGCCAAAGCACATTCTGGAGACACTTAGAATGTTCTACAGGCTCCAAGAACTTTCTTGAGCGGTCTCGAAGGTTCCAAAAGCTCCAAAACTTTCTGGAGCGCCAAAGAACTTTCTGGAGGCAGTAAGAACATTCTGGAGCGTCCAAGTACGTTCTGGGGCACTAAGAACGTTTCGGAAGCACCAAGAATGTTCCAGACCGTCCAAGAACGTTATGGAGAGTCCAAGAACGTTTTAGAGCGTCCGAGAACGTTCTGGAGGCACCAAGAACTTTCTGGGGGCACCAAAAACGTTTTGGAAGCACCAAGAATGTCGTAGACTGTCCAAGAACGTCATGGAGGCACCAAGATCTTCCTGGAGCGCCAAAAAACGTTCTGGAGGCACTAATGACTTTCTGAAGAGCCAAAGAACGTTCTGGACACACTAAGAACTTCCAAGACTCCAACTTGCAAGAGTGTCCAAGAACATTCTGGAGATATCAAGAATTTCCTGGCGGCACCAAGAACGTTTTGGAAACACCAAGAATGTTTTAGACGGAACGTTCTTTAGGGTCCAAGAACTTTCTGGGGCGTTCAGGAACGTTCTTGAGGCTCAAAGAACTTTCTGGGGGCAACAAGAACGTTTTGGAGAGTCTAAGAACGTTCTGGAGGCACCAAAAACTGGCACCAAAGAACGTCCTGCAGTCAAGATTGTACCCTGAGGAACTCACTTTTGATAATTATGTTTGTTTATTTGATGAGGCTGATGGGTCGGGGACGGCCTCGCCGCTCTCCCTTCAATTTTCCCGTATACAGGATAGTTCGTAAATCCGTAAATTTCATCTTCTTCACGGTCGCTCAGGCAACTCGAAGGCTGAAAATTTTAATAAAGAAATTATTCGAAAAGCGGCGTTAAATTTAAAAAAATATATAAAAAACAATTTTCCCCACTCAGAATTTTAATAAAAGCCTTTTTTCGGAAGATTGGATATAATCGGATCGTTAGTCAAGAATATAATACATTTAGTTCATGTAATTCGACGCTAGGTAGCAGCATCTTCGACCAATAAGAACCCCTTGCGAGTATACCCCCGTTAGTTCATATAATTCGACGCTAGGTAGCAGCAACAAAGAAAACTGTTTTTTCAATGTTTTTCGGGCAGAACGAACCCCCACGGGACTTTTGAGTTCTGAGGACCAAAAAAAGGCCCTTTTTGTCGTTTTTTAAGGGAGAAGGATGGCCGATTAGTTCATACGATTAGACTCAAGATAGCAGCATCGTCGACCAAGTGAGAAAACTTTCTATTTCTGGTCTTTCGAAGCGAGATAGAACGTCGGTCGATTATTTCACTAGATTGCAGCACCTTCGACCAATAAGAACCCCTTGATAGGATACCCCAGTTAGTTCATGTAATTCGACACTAGGTAGCAGCAACAAAGAAAACTTTTTGTGGTTTTTTTATTGGAGAAGGATGGTCGATTAGTTCAAACAATTAGACTCAAGATAGCAGCATCGTCGTCCAAGTGAGAAAACCTTCTATGGTCTTTCGAAGCGAGGTAAAACTTTGGTCGATTATTTCACTAGATTGCAGCACCTTCGACCAATAAGAAGGTTGCGAGGATATCCCCGTTAGTTCATGCAATTAGACACTAGATAGCAGCCTCGTCGACCAAGTGAGAAAACCCAATTTCTGGTCTTTGGAAGCGAGGTAGTACGTTGGTCTTTTTCATAGATTGCAGCACCTTCGACCAATAAGAACCCCGCATGGATACCCCCGTTAGTTCATGCAATTAGACGCTAGGTAGCAGCATCTTCGACCTTCAATAAACCGTGAAAACTCCCTCTTTCTTCAAAACATGCAAGTATCAACAAAAAAAATTTAAAAAAATTTTACACCCCACCTTAATTAGACTATTTACCGAATATTTTCCAGGGACGTATATCGGTTGTGAGACGGAGGTAGTTAGGCCGTTTTGCCGCGAGAGTGTCTGCTGTCCATGGGGACTCGAAGAGACGGGAAGTACCCGGAACCTAGGGCTCAATTCGGCCCATTCCCTTTGCCGAAGATCCTCCAGATGGCAGAGCACGTCGGCATAATGAGTGTTGAACATTTCGGCATATCTTGAACCCAGGCCTTCAAGGTAACCTCGCTCGCCATTCTGAAACCAAAAAATAATAAAATCAATAACCTTTTCCCAGAATTGCCAACCCTTTTTTCACAGACAAACTTATAACCTATTTTAAGTGCTTCTGTTAAGACTCTGCAGACAGCGCTCCCGGTGGAATCCAAGATATAGAAGGCCGTGGAAAATTTTTCAAAACTCACACACCCTTCTGACATTCTACGTTAAAATCCTCAAGGGAGGAAAAACGTTTGGAAAATCGATAAAACCCCGGGCTTAATATTAAAGTCCTAAAGAGCTTTGAAAGATAAACCGAAAATAATATCCGGATGAAAATTAGCCTCAGAAAGAAAAACATTTTTAAAGAAAAAAAGATTTAATAATTTTAAAATAATATATTAAGTTTAACTTCTTGTCAACCTTCATTAATTATTCATTTTCAAACTTTTTTTTTTTTTCTCTTTTTTTTCTGAGTGAAGAAAGTTAATTAGTTGTCTAACTTATCCACTTAACATTCTTCAATCTTCCATTACATTTTTCGGTTTTTCACCATATAAAATTTGGGTTTTGCGGGGAAGAAAAGGGAAATTTCAGTGCCAAATTGAGGAAAGGCGAAGTTAAACAGGTTTCCATGAGACGCTGGAGTGTCGAAAAACGTTCTGGAGAGTTTAAGGACTTTCTTGTGCGGCCAAGAACGTTCTTGGGGGGTCCAAGAACTTTCTGGAGCGTCTAAGATCATTCTGGAGATGAATCCTTTGTCACTCCAGAAAGTTCTTGGACTCTCCAGAACAATCAGTGACAAACGATGTTCTGGAGGTTCTAAGAACTTTCTTGAGCGGCCTCGAGCGTTCTAAAGGCTCCAAAACTTTCTGGAGCTTCTGAGAACGTTCTTGGTGGTCCAAGTCAGAACTTTCTGGAGCGTCTAAGATCGTTCTGGAGAGTCCAAGAACTTTCTGGAGCGACAAAGGATGTTCTGGAGCTTCCGAGAACGATCTGGAGAGTCTAAGAACGTTCTGGAGGCTCCAACGACTTTCTTGAGCGGCCAAGAACGTTTCTGGGGGTCCAAGAACTTTTCGGAGCGTCTAAGATCGTTCTGGAGAGTCAAAGAACTTTCTGGAGCGACAAAGGATGTTCTGGAGCTTCCGAGAACGATCTAGAGAGTCTAAGAACGTTCTGGAGGCTCCAACGACTTTCTTGAGCGGCCAAGAACGTTTCTGGGGGTCCAAGAAATTTTCGGAGCTTCTAAGATCGTTCTGAAGAGTCCAAGAACTTTCTGGAGCGACAAAGGATGTTCTGGAGCTTCCGAGAACGATCTGGAGAGTCTAAGAACGTTCTGGAGGTTCCAACGACTTCTTAGAGCGCCCGAGAACGTTCTCGAGAAGTTTAACAGGTTTCCATGAGACGCTGGAGTGTCTAGGATGTCCAGAAGGCTCTGGAGGTTCCCAGAATTTTTTGGAGGGTCCCAGAACGTTCTGGATACTTCTATATCATTCTGGGAGCTTCGAGAAAGTTTTGGAAGATTCCTAGAACGTTTTGGAGGCTTCAGAAGCATTCTGGATGGTCCCTAAAACGTTTTGGAGGCTCTTAAGTCTTCCCGGAAATTCCCAGATCCTCCAGAACGTTCTCAGATGCTCCAGATGGTTCCCAGAACGTTTTGGAGGAAGAACAAACTAGATTTTCCTTCTGGAGGCTTCTTGAAGATCCAGAAACTGACTTTAGACGATATTTTTTAGTAATTAAAATTAAATAAAAAAAATTCATTTCCACTTTTTCTTTTTCAAGTAGATTCTTAATGAGATCCCATAGTTTGAAGTTTGGGGAGTTGAACTCTTAAGAATTTCCCGAGTGGCTAGGACAAGAACCGACATTTAAATATGTAACGAGAAATAAGTCCACCGGTTTCCAATTAGCAACCCTGAATTTTTTGCTTCTCCGCAGTTCTCACGAACCTCATCAGTTCGCCCCTTATTACGAAAATTTATATAAAAAGAAAAGGGCTCTTGAGGTATTTTTTTTTGTTAAAAAATTAAAGATCTTTGTATTCCCAGTCACTACGCCTATTGTACACTCAAGAATGAATCGCCATCATTTTTACCATTGTCGAAACATAAAAGGGAACTCGAAAAAATCGCCAAAACGTGACTGGGACTTGGCATTCATCCGACGCAGCAATGAACAGTTTTTTTGTGCGATAGATTTAGGACGAGATTACATTAGGACGAGAATACTTTCGGACGAGTTGATTTCTATTTTAATTTAGTATAATATATAAAAATTGAAATTTACTCGTCCGAACGTCTTCTTGTCCTAATGTCATCACGTCCTAAAAAGGGGCGGAGCCTGTTAGGACGAGATTGCTTTCGGACGAGATGACAGTTTATATGTTTTCTTTTTCCATTAAGTTTATGACGAGATGAAAGTAGGACGAGAATAATTTCGGACGAGATGTAGGCACTCTTTTTAAGGCATTTTAAAACTTTTTCGGGAAATAAACCGCCGTTTTAACGGATGATTAGGCAATTTTAACGGGTGTTAAGTACTTTTCGACAACGAAACTGTCATTTTATCGGATCCTTCAGCGATTTCAGCCGCTTTTTCGGACAAAAACCTCCATTTGAGCAGATCCTCTGGCAATTTCGGCCGTTTTCTGAACAAGAAACCTCCATTTTAATCGACGTTTATGGCTAACTGCCATTTTAACGGATGGTTAGGGCTTTAAAATGCCCCCCCCCCCCCAATGAAGGGCGCAACAACAGAAAGCTGCCCTTTTTTCTAAGTTCTAAAAGTCGAAAAGGGATGAGACCGTAATTCAGTAAAGGGTTTAGTACGTGAAGGGCGCCATAATTCTCAGTCTTTAGCCCAATTAACAGAGGCTGTGGCGCTCCTAATCCAGAAGGCACTGAGATTTACCCTTGTTCTTTATATTTAAAATAAAAAATTAAACTATAAAAAAAAGACTTTCAATTAGAGATGAGACAATGAAAAGTTCGTAGAAGGTTAGAACTCAAATAAACCTCCCCTTTAAAAGTTCTAATTGGTTAATTAACGACTGTTTAAACATTTCGATTCAACTTTCTCCATTAATAACATATTTGAGTATAGAAACTATACTTCAGGCGAAAAAAAATTGATTAAAACGAAACTGTCATTTTAACGGACGTTTTAGGGCCGAAAAACCGCGATTTTTAAAGGATGAGTAAAGAGTAACCGGAGGTTAAAGATCCCACAACCGTCCTAACTTAATTAGATCCTCGTTTACCCTGATTCGGGATAACCGCTATTAAAATGTAACCTCATGTAAATACGAATGTGTATGTAAATTCGAAATTCCCATTAAAAAACCGCTTTTAAATTTTATTTTATAACGTCATAAACAGTTTTCAATGATACTGGGTGGTAATGCTCAATTTCCCTCCCCGTTTTTTTTTCTTCCCCTCTTGTGATACGTCAAATTAAGCCTTACATGAAGATGAAAAAAAAATCTGGAATAAACTCTAACTTAGTGAATTCCCTTTTATATTTTTCTCCTTTTTTTTTGCGGGGACAAAGGATGAAAAAAAGGTAAAGAAAACAATCTGATCGCAATAAACCATCCTTTTAAGGGGTTTCTGGAATGAATAAGAAGACGGTTGCATCTTGAAGTCGATATATATTTTTTCCGCATTTTTTTTTCTCCTTTCTTCCTTCAACAGTTGATGTTTCTTATTATACCTAAAGAATTTTTTCTCCCCTCTTTTATTTATTACAACCAATGAAATTCCTCTTATTACAAATAAAAAATCTGTGAAATCCAGGTGTATCTTGCAAGGAGGAAAACCTGGAATAAACTCTCGTTCTGGGGGATGTTGGTACGTATAGAAAGATCTGGAAACGTTCTGGAAGCTGTGAGAACCTTCTGGAGGCTTTGGGAACGTTCTGGAGGATCTGGGAACGTTCTGGATGCTTTCAGAACATTCTAGAGGATGTGGGACGTTCTGGAGGGTCTGGGAATGTTCTAGATGCTTTCAGAACATTCTAGAGGATATGGGAACGTTCTGGAGGATATGGGACGTTCTGGAGGGGCTGGGAATGTTCTGAATGCTTTCAGAACGTTCGAGAGTCTCTGGGAATGTTCTGGATGCTTTCAGAACGTTCTGGAGGTTATGGGACGTTCTGGAGGGTCTGGGAATGTTTTGAATGCTTTCAGAACGTTCTAGAGTCTCTGGGAACGTTCTGGAGGATCTGGGAATGTTCTGGAGGATCTGGGAATGTCCTGGATGCTCTCAGGACGTAGTGGAGGATATGGGACGTTCTGGAGGGTCTGGGAATGTTCTAGATGCTTTCAGAACATTCTAGAGGATATGGGAACGTTCTGGAGGATCTGGGAATGTTCTGGATGCTTTCAGAACGTTCTGGAGGATATGGGACGTTCTGGAGGGGCTGGGAATGTTCTGAATGCTTTCAGAACGTTCGAGAGTCTCTGGGAATGTTTTGGATGCTTTCAGAACGTTCTGGAGGTTATGGGACGTTCTGGATGCTCTCAGAACGTTGTGGAGGATATGGGACGTTCTGGAGGCTCTGGGAACGTTCTGACTCGTCCTAAAACGTCTTTGAAGCCTGTAGACCTTTCATTTTGACGCTTCTGCAGGTCAATTTTCCCCACCTTATCTGATCATTGGCGGAAGTTCATGTTGAATAGGTGAGAATGTCCTTTTTCTAGCAAAAATATACGGAGATGACTTAAAATCGATAACAATGGTTTTCTTTCTGAATGAAGAGGCGTTAAAAGAAAACTTTTTTCTTTCTCTCTTTTCAGAAAGACTTCTCGGGACTTCGGCATTGAAGACGTTTCCATTAAGGCCACTGCGTACCTGAGCTTTACATCATTTCTACCTGCTTCCATTGAGAAAAAAAACCTCGAGGGCCCTTTTCCCCCCCAAATTGTTTGCCTTAATCACCCACTTTCTGTTGAATTCTTTCTAGCGGCCTACTTATCTAACTGCAATGCACCCGACAATCGGTATTTTATTGATCTCTATGGCACAAAATGTCTAATTTTAAAGAATAGTAAAAAAAAAAATAACTTTCTAATCAGATTTTCCAATAAGACTCCTAAAAGTTCTTGGTGCCTCCATGATGGTCTTGGACGGTCTAGAAAATTCTTGGTGCTTCCAAAATGTTCTTAGACGCTCTAGAACGTTGGAGCCTCTAGGAAGTTCTTAGTGTATCCAGAACGTTCTTTGGCGCTCCAGAAAGTTCTTGGTGCCTCCATGACGTTCTTGGACGGTCTAGAACATTCTTAGTGCTTCCAACACGTTGATGGTGCCCTCAGAAAGTTCTTGGTGCCTCCAGATCGTTATTTGGCGCTCCAGAAAGTTTTAGATCATTTAAACGTTCGAGGCCGTTCAAGAAAGTTCGTGGAGCCTCCAGAACGTCCTTTGGCGTTCCAGAAAGTTCTTGGTGCCTCCTGAACGATCTCGGACGGTCGAAAACATTATTCTTGGTGCTACCAAAACGTTCTTGGTGTTTCTAAAACCTTCTTGATGCTTCCAAAACGTTCTTGGTGCTTCCAAAACGTTCTTGGTGTTTCCAAAACGTTCTTGGTGTTTCTAGAACGTTCTTGGACGCCCTAGAACGTTCTTGGACGCCCTAGAACGTTGGAGTCTCTAGGAAGTTCTTAGTGTATCCGGAACGTTCTTTGGCGCTCCAGAAAGTTCTTGGTGCCTCCATGACGTTATTGGACGGTCTAGAACATTCATGGTGCTTCCAAAACGTTCTTGGTGTTTCTAAAACCTTCTTGGTGCTTCCAAAACGTTCTTGGTGCTGCCAGAACGATCTTTGGCGCTCCAGAAAGTTCTTGGTGCCTCCATGACGTTCTTGGACGGTCCGGAACATTCTTGGTGCTTCCAAAACGTTGATGGTGCCCCCAGAAAGTTCTTGGTGCCTCCAGACACTTGTCCGAATGTCTTCTCGATCTATTGTCATTTCGTCCTACTTGTCATCGAGACCTAAAAAGGGGCGGAGCCTGTTAGGACGAGATGGCTTTCGGATGACAGTTTATGTGTATTCTTTTTCCATTAAGTTTATGACGAGATGACAGTAGGACGAGAATAGGTATGGAAGAGATGTATGCACTCTTGTTAAGGCATTTTAAAGCTTCAATCAATAATGCTTTTTCGAGCAATAAACCGCCGTTTAAACGGATGATTAGGCAATTTCTTGAAAATATTCATCCAAAAACTTTAAATTTAAACCAATGTTAAGTACTTTTCGACAACGAAACTGACATTTTATCGGATCTTTCAGCGATTTCAGTCGCTCTTTCGGCCAAAAACCTCCATTTGAGGGGATCTTTCAGCGATTTCAGTCGCTTTTTCGGCCAAAAACCTCCATTTGAGGGGATCTTTCAGCGATTTCAGTCGCTTTTTCGGCCAAAAACCTCCATTTGAGCGGATCTTTCAGCGATTTCAGTCGCTTTTTCGGCCAAAAACCTCCATTTTATCGGATCTTTCAGCGATTTCAGTCGCTTTTACAGCCAAAAACCTCCATTTGAGCGGATCTTTCAGCGATTTCAGTCGCTTTTTCGGCCAAAAACCTTCATTTGAACGGATCTTTGAATAAGTTCGGATGAGATGTGCCCCCCCCCCCTTAAAACAGCAGAAAACCATCAGAAAATGAGAAAAAACGTCCCTTTCGACCCTTCGCGGAGTTCGGATTCGTCACGTACGAGCCAAGTCAAAATCTGAGGTTTCCGCGGTGTAAGTTTTAACCGAAGGGCGTCCTTCGTTACCCCCTTCCTTCGGCCCCCAGCCGCCCCCGCCGCCACCCCCAGCCCCCGGAGAAGCAAATAGCGAGGAGACTCTCGGAGTAAACAAGCGGAGGAAACCTAACTACGAACCCTTCCACGAAACGTGAATCTTGTCTCAAACATTCTCCCAGCAAAACCTTTCTAAAATCCGCCGTGTCATCCATAAATATTTAAACTATCTCATATTGTTTAAATAATATTCTTTTCACCCCCCAAAAAAAAAATTATGAAAGACCCTTGCAATTAGAAACGTTTCAAAGTGCAGGGTTGCCACTTGAAATTTTTTTTAATACTTCGCCAACCTTTTTTTTTTTTTTTTTTTTTTTTTTTTTTTTCTTCTTACCTTTAAACCTTTATGAATATTTTTTTTTAATATTCGCTCAGGGAAAATCTTTATACAGTCGGGAAATCTTGACTTTTTAGCCTTTTGTCTCGTTTTTTTCCCTATTTCGGCGTGCAATTAAAAATATAAAATAAAAAAAAAACGGTGAAAAGAGAGCCAGGTTTCTATTTTAATAAGGACGGTGAAATTCATTATGTTTCAGAGTGTCTTGGCTACATAATTGGCCGTTTGTAGGCCTATGACGAGAGGCGTTATGCCGAAATGCCTTTCTGCGGGGAAGAAACCCCCCAGAAAAGTCGAAAACTCGAAATTTTCCATCGACATGATCTAAAGCGAACATATTATAAAAGCGACCTTTTTTCCTATGTCGAGAGGCGCTATGCCGAAATGCCTTTCTACAGCGAAGAAAACCCCAGGAAAAGTCAAAAGCTCGAAATTTTCCGTCGACTAAAGCGGCCTTAAAACGAGCCACCCAAAAGCCGGCCATTTGTTCGCACTTTCCTATGACGAGAGGTGCTATGCCGAAATGCTTTTCAATGGCGAAGAAACCCCCTGGAAAATTGTAAACTCAAAATTTTCCATCGACATGATCCAAAGCGGCCAAAAAACGGGCCACCCATAAACTAGGCAACAACCTTTTTTTTCTATGTCGAGAGGCGCTATGCCGAAATGCCTTTCTACGGCAAAGAAAACCCCCGGAAAAGACGAAAACTCAAAATTTTCCGTCGACTAAAGCGGCCATAAAACGGACCACCCAAAAACCGGCTATTTGTTGCCCCTTTTTTTCCTATGTCGAGAGGCGCTATGCCGAAATGCCTTTCTACGTCGAAGAAAAGTCGAAAACTCTCAGTTTTCCATCGACTAAAGCGGCGATAAAACGAGGCACTTAGGTTAATTGTTATTCCAATCCCGCCGAGTGCAGTTCTATGCAAGTTGGACCAATTTCGAGTCGACTGATTTCGTATTCCCCCACCACCAGCCCGAAAAGAGGGAGGGAGGGGAGGGGAGGGGGAGGAGGGGGGAGAGCACATTCCACTAATCAGAAATGCAAACAAATTTCGAAGCCGCATATGTCCCGTCTGAGCACGTAGCGGGAAAAGGGCCGAATAACAGATAAACTTCCCCATTAAACGCTTCCTAATGCTCCCGGAAAAATCTATTTCAATTAAATCCAATCTAAAACGAATTAATTTTATCCCGTAAAAACTCTCAACAAGTTTTAAATTGGTTTTTTAAGGTATTTTTCACAGAGAGAGAGGAGAAAATTAATTTAGTTTGTGGGAAATAGTGCCAGAAACGCTCTCAGATCGCTCAAAACGACTTCCAGAATGTTTACAACCCCTCCAGAACGTTCCCAGAGCCTCCAGAACGAGCCCAGACCCTCCAGAACGTTCCCAGACCATCCAGAACGTTCTCAGACCCTCCAGAACGTGCCCAGAGCCTCCAGAACGTTTCCAGTTCTTCTAGGACGTTCTTCAAGCCCCCAGAATGCCTTAAGGTCCTCTAGGACGTTCCCAGACCCTCCAGAACGTGCCCAGAGCCTCCAGAACGTCTCCAGACCATTCATAACGTTCCCAGATCTTCGAGGACGTTCTCCAAGTCTCCAGATCCTCCAGAAAGTTCCGAATGCCTCCAGAACGTCTCCAGGTCCTCCAGAACGTCACCAGACCCTTCAGAACGTCACCAGACCCTTCAGAACGTTCCCAGATCTTCGAGGACGTTCTCCAAGTCTCCAGATCCTCCAGAAGGTTCCCAATGCCTCCGGAACGACTCCAGATCCTCCAGAACGTCTCCAGATCCTCTAGAACGTCTCCAGATCGACTAGAACGTCTCCAGATCCTCCAGAACGTTTCAGATCCTTAAGAACGTGCCCAGACCCTCCAGAACGTTCCCAGATCTTCGAGGACGTTCTCCAAGACTCCAAATCCTCCAGAAGGTTCCTAATTCCTCCAGAACGTCTCCAGATCCTCCAGAACGTCCCAGATCCTTAAGAACGTTCCCAGACCCTCCAGAACGTTTCCAGTTCTTCTAGGACGTTCTCCAAGTCCCCAGAATGCCTCTAGACCCTCCAGAACGTCAGAAAATCGGATCTATTGCACTAAGCTGTTTTAGACACATTAGCCTCCAAGAACGGTTTTTGTCCCTTAATTTTAGTGAAAACATGAAAAAAAATTTCAATTTTTGACGTTTTTATTGCAGAAAATTCTTTTCATCAAGTCCGGCGGATGATGAAGTTTCGCCCACTGGATTTCCCAAGGGAAAAAGAGAGAAAAAAAAATTTTTTTCCTGCGTGCATGAAAAACTTTTGTTCGAAATCGTTTCTATAGCTCTCCCGTAATTAAACGGAATTTTCCATTATATGAAGAATTTCTCGAAAAAGCGAAACTCCTTTTTTTAAACATTGAATCTTAAATATGGTCAGAATGTGAATGAAAAATGGAAAAAAGACAAAAGGTGCTATTCTGGGGGAGGCCATTTGTCAAAAAAGGGACAATGGCCCTTGGACGAGACAAATCCCCGAAAAATGATAACAGATGACAACCCTCTTATCAGGATTCTTATCACTAATCTCTCACGCAATAACTCCCATCTCGAGAATAAATGCATATCCCACTTCTGATGATCGAGGACAGCAGGGGAGGGAAGCAATCTTTTTTTTTCTCACTTTCCTGCCCTTCTTAGAACTTCCAAAATGATTTAGGAGCCATCAGAGTTCCAGAAAACTTCCCAGAACATTCCAGATCGTTTTGGGAGCCTCCAGAACGTTCAAGAACCTTCCAGAATGTTTTTTGTGCCTCCAAGACTTTCAAGAACCTTTCAGAACTTCCTCGAAGCTTCCAGAACGTTCTCAAAGCCTCCGAAACCTTCTTAGAGCCTCCAGAATGATTTACGAGCCACCAGAGTTCCAGAAAACTTCCCAGAACGTTCAGAGGATTGTAGAAGCTTCAAAACCTTCTAGGCGTCTTCCACAATGCTTAGGAGCCTCCAAAACCTTCCAGAACATCCAGAAAGTTCCCAGATCTTCGAGGACGTTCCCCAAGTCTCCAGATCCTACAGAAGGTTCCCAATTCCTCCAGAACGTCTACAGATCCCCCAGAACGTTCTAACACCCTCCAGAACGTTTCCAGACCCTCCAGACCATTCCAGGACCCACCCGGACTTGCCAGAACTTTCCCAGATCATCCAGAACGTTCCAAGACCCTCCAGAACGTTCCCAGATCTTCGAAGACGTTCCCCAAGTCTCCAGATCCTCCAGAAGGCTCCCGATTCCTCCAGAACGTCTCCAGATCCTCCAGAACGTTGTAACACCCTCCAGAACGTTCCCAGTTCTTCGAGGACGTTCTCCAAGTCTCCAGATCCTCCAGAAGGTTCCCGATTCCTCCAGAACGTCTCCAGATCCTCCAGAACGTTTCCCGGACCCTCCAGAACGTTGCCGGACCCTCCAGAACGTTCCCGGACCCTCCAGAACGTCATTAGATCCTCCAGAACGTCATTAGATCCTCCAGAACGTCTCTAGACCCTCCAGAACGTCTCCAGACCCTCCAGAACGTCATTAGATCCTCCAGAACGTCTCTAGACCCTCCAGAACGTCTCCAGACCGTTCCCAGATCTTCGAGGACGTTCTCCAAGTCTCCAGATCCTCCAGAACGTTCCCAAATCATCCAGAACTATCTCAGAGCTAAAATTAAAGAAGAAAAAAATTTTGACAGAACACCATTGATGCATATCCTACCTCTGATGGCCAAAAACAGCAGAAGGGGAAGGGAAATCAATTTCCTTCTAATTTTCTTGCCCTACTTTACTATTTTTCCGAATTTTCAACTTTTTCTTCCGTGTCCACTTCTCTTTTTCTCAAGTGATCTCCTGTCATTATACGGTGGACAATTACCCCGAGGTGATTTTCGCTTGAAAAAAAGGCGGGAACCCCCCACCTCCCTCGTTAATTAGCCGCTTCAGACGTCGTTTTCGTTCTCATTTTCTCCCAAAAACTCTCAAGTGGGTTTTCCCTTTTTTTTACCGCCCCCCTCGCTTTTCGCCCCAGACTCTTTTATTTTATTTCGGACAATAGAAATTCTTTGTCACTAATGAGTGGCGTTTTTTTCTTCTTTCTTTTTTAAGTTATCAATATTTAAGTATTCAACGTTAACAAATCAAAGAGACTCAGCCATTATTAAACGCCCGGGGGAAAAAGCGTCGGGGGTAAAAGTAGCTCTAATATTAATAAGAAGTTAGTTTTCGAAAGAGTTTTGAGATAGGATCTGTACACGGAGGATCTTGAGGCTCGTCTAAGACTTTTTTCTATCAGACTCTCCCTTTCAAATATCATCTCCTTTACGAATATTTTATCCGCCACTTATTAATTCTTACATCCTAAAAGCTAGGAGAAAAAAACGAAGACTACAAAATCTCTCTGGAAGCCTGGTGATCATTCTGGAGGCTCTCGGAAACGTTCTGGGGGTTCTGGGAAGATACTGGAGTGTCTGAGAAGGATCTGGATGATCTGGGATAGTTCTGGAAGGTCCGGGAGGGTCTGGGAACGTTCCGGAGGAATTGGTAACCTTCTGGAGGATCTGGAGACTTGCAGAACGTCCTCGAAGATCTGGGAATGTTCTGAAGGATCTGGAGACGTTCTGGAGGATTTGGAGACGTTCTGGAGGGTCTGGGAACGTTCCCAGACTCTCCAGAACATTCCCAAATTTTCGAGGACGTTCTCCAAGTCTCCACTACTCCAGAAGGTTCCCAATTCCTCCAGAACGTCTCCAGACACTTCAGAACGTTCCCAGATCTTCGAGGACTTTCTGCAAGTCTCCAGATCCTCCAGAAGGTTACCCATTCCTCCAGAACGTTCCTAGACCCTCCAGAACGTTCCCAGTCCCTTCGGAACTTTCCCAGACCCTCCAGAACGGTTCCAGAACCCCCAGAACGTTCCCAGAGCCTCCAGAATGATCACCAGGCTTCCAGAGAGATTTTTTAGTCTTTAGAACGTGGAGAGTCCGGGAACGTTCTGGAGGATCTGGAAACGTTCTCTTGGGTCTTAGAACGTTCTGGAGGATCCGGAGACGTTCTGGAGGAATTGGGAACCTTCTGGAGGATCTGGAGACTTGAAGAACGTCCTCGAAAATCTGGGAAAGTTTTGGAGAGTCCGGAAACGTTCTGGAGGGTCTGGAATGTTCTGGAGGGTCTTAGAACGTTCCGGAGGATCTGGAGAAGTTCTGGAGGAATTGTGAACCTTCTGGAGGATCTGGAGACTTGAAGAAATTCCTCGAAGAACGGGGAACGTTATGGAGGGTATTGGAACGTTTTGGATGATCTGGGAAACTTCTGGTGAGTCCGGGAGGGTCCGGGAACGTTCTGGAGGATCTGGAGACGTTCTTGAGGAATTGGAAACCTTCTGGAGGATCTGGAGACATAGAGATTAAGGAGGATCTGGAGACTTGGAGAAAGTCCTAGAAGATCTGGGAACCTTCTGGAGGGTCTTAGAACGTTCTGGAGGATCTGGAGACGTTCTGGTGTAATCGGGAGACGTTCTGGAGGAATTGTGAACTTCTGGAGGAATCGGGAACCTTCTGGAGGATCTGGAGACTTGGAGAACGTCCTCGAAGATCTGGGAAATTTCTGGAGGGTCTTGGAACGTTCTGGATGATCTGGGAAAGGTCTGGAGAGTCCGGGAACGTTCTGGAGGATCTGGAGACGCTCTGGAGGAATTGGGAACCTTCTGGAGGATCTGGAGACTTGGAGAACGTCCTCGAAGATCTGGGAACGTTCTGAAGGCTACCTTTTGCGTAAGCTCCGGTTTTCATCTTTTCCACCGTGAATATTCGCAGGTCCCACTTATTTTTTGTTCCTTTTCTTTAAATCTCTTTTTCCTCCTTCCCCATTACGGCGTACAATCGCCTTTCGGAATGTCTCCCGTGGGGTGGATCTCACCGCATAAATCAGACTCAAAAGTGCCTGGAGGAGGCCGAGAACCCCTTCCAATCTCCACCCCGGCCATTTATCGCTCACGATTAAAATAATTCAAATAAAAATATAAATTATTCTGACATTTAAAACGATTTTTAACTTTATTTAGAAGGTAAATAAGGAGGTTTAAACTATTTATAACTGATTGCCTAGCATTTGCATAATGAATTACGGACTGTTGGCACACCTGCTAATTTCCCGAGCCAAGCAAACGGCTACTTAATCGCTTCAAAACACCCGTTTCTTAATATTCTATCGCTTTTTTATTAAAAATCGTTTACCCCACAAAAGGGACATCCTTTTATAACCTCATGTTTGAACGCGAAAAAAAAAACTCTGACAATTATTTTGACTCCAGGGAAATTAAAAATTTTTCTGTTAAAAAGACCCTTTTTTTCTTTTCTTTTGTTCAATTTTTCTTTCACCTTATAATTGGTTTTGTTCAATACGCGCGTTTAAACTTTAATGAAAAGGTCTCCCCGATGTTTTTCTTAATTATTTATCCAGATTAAAATTGAATTAAACTTTTAAAAGTTAGGAATTGAAAGAGAAAAACGGTGAAAAAAAAGGTTTTTAAATAAGGATTTCCTATTTTGGTAAGGACACCCTCATAAAAGCGAAAAATACTTTTCACGCTTATTAGGGCATGCGGGCGTTCGAATTAAAGCGGTAAAAAGGGGTCTTTCTCGGCGGGAAAAACATAGAAAAACTGTGCAAAAAAAGGTTCTGGAGGGTATTAAACTCTCTGGAAGCTCATTCTGGAGACGTTCTGTAGGCTTCAGATACTTTCTGGAAGCTCTGGGGACATTCTGGAGAACCTGAGGACGTTCCAAAGGCTCCAAAAATATTCTGGAAGCTCTGGGGACATTCTAGAGACTCCGGGGATGTTCCGAAGGCTCTACAAACTCTCTGACAGCCCTGCGAACATTCTGGAGACTCTGAGGACGTTCTAGAGGCTCCATAAACGTTCTGTAAGCTCTGGGGACATTCTGGAGACCCTGAGGACGTTCTGGAGGCTCCAAAAACTTTCTAGAAGCTCTGGAGACCATCTGGATACCCTGGGGATGTTCCGAAGGCTCCACAAGCCCTGCGAACATTCTGGAGACTCTGGGGAAGTTCTGGAGGCTCCAAAACCTCTCTGGAAGCTCTGGGGAAATTCTGGAGACCCTGAAGACGTTCTGGAGGCTCCAAAAACTTTCTAGAAGCTCTGGAGACAATCTGGATACCCTGGGGATGTTCCGAAGGCTTCACAAGCCCTGCGAACATTCTGGAGACTCTGGGGACGTTCTAGAGGCTCCAAAACCTCTCTGGAAGCTCTGGGGACGTTCGGCACAAGGCTTGGAGAAAATCGGTTGGAAACTGGCCGTTACGTATTCCGGAAAGGACGGCCGGCCGGCACCACATACAACGTTGAAATCGGTAAAAACCCATATTCGAATTTGACCCTTCCCCAAAACTCGACGTCGAGGGTATCACAATAACTTCATTAAGGAAGTTAAAAATAAAAAGTTCGCCCAGACAGGGCTCACTGAACGGGCCTAAACCTCCCATATTTCTCCCTACTATTATTTTTTTTTAAACCAGGAAAACACTAAGAAATTGTTTGTTATATTTAGAAAAATGGTTATTGTCTAACGTCGGTCGTTAAATGCGGTGTTGTCAAGCGAAGGGCGAAAAAAAAGGGAAAGAAATCCCTTGAAAAATACCACCGGCGAAAAGCATTTACCATAATTTCGCTTTTAGCCCAGGTGCGAGGAAGGCTTCGTATAAATTAAGGGTGGGCCTCCTTTTAAACTTGTTTCCCGCTCCTCGACGCGTTTAATTCCGCGCTGAGACTCATCGTAGGAGTGATCAAAATAGTAGGGGGAAGTATAACGGAGGGGGAAGTATATAGGAGGGGACGTATAACGGAGTGTGAAGTATATGGGAGGGGACGTATAACGGAGGGGGAAGTATATGAAAGGGGAAGTATAATTCAAATTTTCGAAAAAAAAAAAAGAACTTTCCTAAGAAAATGTTTTTTTTTTTTTTTTTTTTTTTTTTTCAAAAACATAGAAATTTTTCCGGGTTTTCCTTTTTAACATTTTTTTTTTTCGAAAAAATTTAAGTTTTTTTTGTCAAAAAAAATTTTTTTTCGAAAAATTTTCCAGGTTTTTCTTTTCCTTTTCTTTTATTTATTTTTTATTTTTATTTTTTTTTTTTTAATTTTCCAAGTTCCTTTTTCACGAAAATTTTTCTGTGTCAAGGTAGAAATAATGGGCTCTTTGGCCGAGGGATGTGCCTCTCGTAATGGGTAGAAGTACGACATTTTTCGCTACTAAAAACAAGGTAGAAATAATGGGCTCTTTGGCCGAGGGATGTGCCTCTCGTAATGGCTAGAAGTACGACATTTTTCCCTACTAAAAACAAGGTAGAAATAATGGGCTCTTTGGCCGAGGGATGTGCCTCTCGTAATGGGTAGAAGTACGACATATTTCCCTACTAAAAACAAGGTAGAAATAATGGGCTCTTTGGCCGAGGGATGTGCCTCTCATAATGGGTAGAAGTACGAAATTTCTCCCTACTAAAAAAAATTAATAATTAAAAAGTGGCAATTTTTTACGCCAAAAATTCTTAAAAAATATAAGTAGTAATTGGTGAAAACTTGGTGAAAATCGGACGAACGGTTCGGCAGCAGCGAATTTTTTAAAATTTCAAACAGACATATCTCCGCCATTTTTTCGAAATTCAAAAATCGCCCTCGTTAGTTGTTCACCGACTAAAGAAAATTTGGTGAAAATCTGGTGAAAACTGTGGCTGTAAAGTGTTCCGGAAAGGACGGCCGGCCGGCACCACAGACAAAGTTGAGATCGGTAAAGATCAATTTGACCCTCCGGGGTCTGGAAGACCCCCAACAACCCGACGTCGAGGGTATCACAATAACTTTTTTAAGGAAGTTAAAAAGAAGGTAGAAAAAAATGAAAGTTCGCCCATCTAGACCACACTGAATGCCGGTGAACAAGCCCATATTTCTCCCTACTTTTTCTGTGATCATCGGACAGGTGGATTGTACATCTGTGCGGAAGCGCTTTGTCCCCCTTAACCCTTTTCATCTTGACTCATTTCGTCTGAGAGCATTTCCGTCCAAAAAAGTTCTTCAGAAAAAAAAAACGAGATTTCTATATCAGTCTCCCTAATTACTAACTGCGGGTTAAATATAAAGAAGGCGGCTAATTAACCTTATATAAGTTGACAATCCAATTAGCGACTCTGGCGATAATTAAGTGAATAAGCGCATTCATAAAATCTCAATTCACTTAATGAAAAGCCAAAATTTTATTTTTATTTAAAATATTTAATTAACCGTTTAGTTTAAGTTAACTATTGAATGATTGATGTTCTTTGAATTGCTGCTATTCGCCACGGATTTTTTAAAAACGTTTTTGGAGTCTCCAAAACCTTTACAGAGTCTCCAGAATGTTCCTGGAGCTTTCAAAGAGTTTTTGGAGCCTCCAGAATGCCCCCAGAGTCTCCAGAATGCCCCCAGAGTCTCCAGAATGCCCCCAGAGCTTTCAGAAGGTTTTGGAGCTTCTAGAACGTCCTCAGGGTCTCCAGAAAGTCCCCGGAGCTTCCAGAGAGGTTTTGGTGCCTCCAGAACGTCCTCAGGGTCTCCAAAATCTCCCCTGAGTTTCCAGAAAGTTTCTGGAGCCTCCAGAACGTCCTCAGGGTCTCCAGAATGTCCCCAGAGCTTCCAGAGAGTTTGTGGAGCCTCCAGAACATACCCAGAGTCTCCTCCTTCGGAACATCCGTGAAAAAACAAACTTCCTCTCCGTTACATATACTTCCCCTCCCTTATACTTCCCCCTCCGTTGTACATTCCCCCGTTATACTTCCCCTCCTATTTACTTCCCCCTACTACCCCCTCCTACACCCTCCTCCTATCCTCCTCCTTCCCCCCTCCCTTCCTTAAAATGAAGTAACAATTTTTCTATCTCGTTTCTAGAGCCTTAAAAAAATCTTTATCCGAAGAAACGGAAGTGGTTAACCACAAGTAAGGTAAAAGATGGAATTTTTTCGAGTATAAAAAATTGAATGATTTTATATTGTTGAAAATAATAATGAAAAAGTAATTTTTTAAAGAAATGGGTGGACTTTATTTTGAGCCACAGCGCTTTTCTATTATTTAAACGAGAGATCCGTCGACTCCGAACTGAATATTTTACCACCAAGGCGAGTGAAAAAAATTTTCCTTCTCCCGAAAAACAGCCGTTGAGGATTAAAAGGTTTGTTTTTGCAGAACTAAAAATGATTTTATCCTTTTCTTGGGGCTTAATTAAGGTTTAAGCTTCTTTTCTACGGCTTGATTGGATTTTAACGGATGTTTAGGGCTTTGGGGTTATAAGCTGCCACTTTTATCGGATGATTTTCGGCGATTTTTGGCCGAGAAACCGCCAATTTTGTTGATCTTGAGAGCTTTTGGCAGTTAAACCGGCATTTCAACGGTTGTTTTGGCGGCATCAGCCGTTTTTTCGCCAAAGAAACCGCCATTTTTATTGATGTCGAAGGCTTTTTGGCTGTAAAGCCGCCATTTCAACGGTTGTTTTGGCGGCTTCGCCGTTTTTCGGCAAGGAAACCGCCAATTTTACTGATCTCTAGGGCTTTATGGCCGAAAACTGACATTTAGAGGGATAATATGGCGGTTTCGTCCGTTTTTCGCCCAAGAAACGGCCAATTTTAATGATCTCTAGGGCTATTTGGCTTTAAAACCGCCATTTCAACGGATGTTATGGCGGTTTCAGCCGTTTTTCGCCAAAGAAACCGCCATTTTTATTGATGTCATGGGCTTTTTGGCAGCAAAACCGTCATTTCAACGGATGTTTCGCCAAAGACACCGCCAATTTTACTGATCTCGAGGGCTTTTTGGCCGTACTACCGTCATTTTAACGGATGTTTAGAGCTTTTTTGTAGGAGTTTTTGACTATTCCTTATAAATTCTAGTTTCTTTCTTTTCTTTAGATTGTTCTGAATGTTCAACGACTCGTGAAGGACCTAGGGTTTAGTCAAGCAAAAAGTTTGTTTTTTTAGTTTTTTTTTATTCCCGAATTAACTTCCGTCCATTAGCGGATGGAACATTATTTTATGAAATCCTCCCTCGACGGGAAAAGCGAAAAACGGAATTTTAAAACAGAGAGCATAAAGTGAAATCGCCTATTTACAGGTCGAAAAAAAATTTAAAATTTGATTTCTAATGACAAAAATTCACAAAGAAATAAAATAAAAAAATCGTAGGTTTAGAAGAGAAAAAAAAAAGATCCGACAGTTCCTAATTAGATAAGCGTTAAATTCCTTCAAAGTTTCTTTTTTTAATCGTAGAAAAAGGGACAGCTGGCCATGATATCATCAAAATGTGCTTTTAGTCATTTTTAGTTCTTCTCGACCAAATTAAAAAAAAATTCCTGGAGGAAAAAATCTGAGGGAACTCCGTCAAAAAGAGCGTCAAATAACCGCTAGTATTTTTCTCGGCATTAAAATCAATAAAAAGGTGGCTGAAAATGCCTAATCATCAATTGAAATGATGGTTTCTTGGCCGTTAGGTGGATGAAATTGCCTGAACATCAGTTAAAATGACGGTAAGATGGATGAAATTACCTAAACATCTGGAGGAAAAAATCTGAGGGAACTCCGTCAAAAAGAGCGTCTAATAACCGCTAGTATTTTTCTCGGCATTAAAATCAATAAAAAGTTGGCTGAAAATGCCTAATCATCAATTGAAATGATGGTTTCTTGGCCGTTAGGTGGATGAAATTGCCTGAACATCAGTTAAAATGACGGTAAGATGGATGAAATTACCTAAACATCCGTTAAAATGACGGTTTCTTGGCCGTAAGGTGAATGGAATTACCTAAACATCCGTTAAAATAACAGTTTTTCAGCCAAAAACCCATAAACATCTGTTAAAATGACGGTTTTTCAGCCAAAAAACCATAAACATCCGTTAAAATGACGGTTTCTTGGCCGTAAGGATGAAGGAATTACCTAAACATCGGTTAAAGTGGCGGTTTCTTACCGCTGCAATTGCCTGAACATCCTTCAAGATACATTCTCTTGATCGCTAACCCTAAAAACGCCCTAAACAGCCGTTAAAAAGACGGGTTTTCATACAAAAAACCATGAACATCAGTAGATATGACAGTGTCTTGGCAGTAAAGTGGATGGAATTGCCTAAACATCCGTTAAAATGACGGTTTTTTCGGCCAAAAACCATAAACATCAGTTAAATTGACAGTTTCTTGGCTGAAAGGTAGATGGAATAGCCAAAACATCCTTTAAAATGACGGTTTTTCAGACAAAAAAACCATAAACATCAGTTAAAATGACGGTTTCTTGGCCGTTAGATGGATGCAATTACGTAAACATCCGTTAAAATGACATTTTCTTGGCTGAAATTGCCTAAACATCCGTTAAAATGGCGGTTTCTTGGCCGTTAGGTGGCAGGAATCGCGAGTACATCCGTTAAAATGACAGTTTTTCAGCCAAAAAGCCATAAACATCCGTTAAAATGACGGTTTCTTGGCCGTAAGGATGAAGGAATTACCTAAACATCGGTTAAAGTGGCGGTTACCCGTCCAAAATCTTTTTTTAGTACCTTTTTTTAAACGAGTGATTAAAGTAAAACAGGTGAAGTTGCATCTGGACCATTAAAGCCTAGAAGCCCACACGTGCCATTAATTCAAGACACAATTATTCAGAAGAAGAAAAAAAAAGAGTTTAGCAGTAAATAATGATAAGGGAATTAAACAGAGATAATGAGGAGTTAAAGTTTTCTGGGGTGGTTTGAATTATTTAACAAAACTGTTTTAATTTAAAAGGGCAGGTGAAGACAAGCGCGTTTATCTGGACGTTTTCTTCTCGGCTGATAGGGCGCTTCTCTGTCAATGGTCGAAAAAGGGGGGGCTGGGGGGTGGGGGGGACGGCTGGGGGTCGGGGGCGGCGGCTGACTAATGGATTTGGCCATATCTACAAACCCTCGTATATCACTCCCTCGATTTAACCGGGCGGGCGAAAAAAAAAAAGAAGTTTCGATAAAAACCGTTTGATAATAACCGATTGACGGTTTAAATGATAAAAAATGGGATTCATAAGACATTTTAGGGCCAAAAAAAACTGTCATTTCAACGGTTGTTTTGGCGGTTTCGGCAGTTTTTCGCCAAAGAAACCGCCAATTTTATTGAACTCGAGGGCTTTTTGGCTGTAAAACCGTCATTTTATCGGATGTTTTACGCCGAAGAAACCGCCAATTTTATGGATCTTGGTTTCGTACCGCTGCAATTGCCTAAACATCCTTCAAGAAACAGTCTCTTGATCGCTGATCGTAAAAATACTCTAAACAGCCGTTAAAATTACGGCTTCTTACGGCTTGGATTGCCAAAACATCCTTCGAGAAACGGTCTCTTGATCGCTGACCGTAAAAATACTCTAAACAACCGTTAAATTTGACCGTCACTTACCGCTGCAATTGCCTAAACATCCAGTAAGATACAGTCTCTAGATCGCTGACTATAAAAATCCCCTAAACATCCGTTAAATTGGCGGTTTTTTGGGCAGTAACCTCCCATGGACTTCTTCCTTAATCAAATTTTAAGGAAATAGCGGACGAAAGATTCTTTTTGGGTTCGTGTGTGGAAGACAAATGAGTGATAAAGATTTCGTTGTGTTTGGGACCGCAACCGGTTGCAGTAACCCCTCATCACCCCCTTCGGAAACGTGCCCGGCATCTTTTTTTTCGCCTTTCCCTCTCCCCGAAAAACCCAAATGAAATTTTCCTTCTTTTCTACACCTTTCGCTCTGTGAGGGTCGACCCCCCCCCCCCCCACGCTTTTCTCTTCCAATAACCTTTCTTTTCAACTTGTTCGATGTCCGGCCCTGGCTCGAGGAAATCCCTCAACGCAATAAAATTCCCGGCACGTATTTATTTGCACATTTTCCTTCTCCTTTCTTCAATATACCAACAACAAACGGGGAAAAAAATATGCAAAATAAGTGTTAAGGCGAAGGTGGATGGATCAGACTTGATCGCCTTTAGCTTTTAAAGGGCTTTTTGGCCTATTTTTCACCAAAAAACCGCCATTCTTAACTATTCGCTGACAGTTCTACCCGTTTTCCGGCCAGGAAACCGCCATTTCTAACTAATCGTTGGCAGTTTTACCCGTTTTCCGGCCAGAAAACCGCCATTTTAAACAAATCGGTGGCAGTTCTACCCGTTTTCCGAGAAAACCGCCATTTTAAACAAATCGGTGGCAGTTCTACCCGTTTTCCGGCCAAGAAACCGCCATTTCTAACTAATCAGTGGCAGTTCTACCCGTATTTCGGCCAAGAAACCGCCATTTTTAACGCATCGGTGGCAGTTACCCGTTTTCCGGCCAAGAAACCGCCACTTTTACCAAATCGGTGGCAGTTCTACCCGTTTTCCGGCCAAGAAACCGCCATTTTTAACTGATCGCTGGCAGTTTAACTCCTTTTCTGCCCTAGAAACCGCCATTTTAACGGATGTTTATGGCTTTTTGGGGGGTTAAACCGTCATTTAACGTGTCCTGAGGGGACTTAATTTATATTTTATTCCTCTTTTTCCCTGCCGCAAGGGTAGAAAAGAGGAAAAACTTTGATCTCTTCTCATTGCCTGCTGTCTCCCGATTAATCCGCAATTTTAAACAAATGTTAAATTCTCATTAAAATGATAAAACTTCGGTTAAAGATAACCTTGACTGTAGTAACCTCCTGGAAGGATTTACGGAAGTTTATTGTTAATTCTCTTGAACCAATCTTGCGGTTTGAAGTTTGAAACAAGGGTTGAGGAAGAGGTCGGACTATTAATCTTAAACAGAGGTGCTTAATCAATGATTAATCAACTTTCCAACAACCCAGACGGGACTTGTTCAAGGAAAAATTTAAATTGTAAAATATTTAACGGCCTGTAGCGGCCGAACTGATAGAGATGAAGAAAAACGTTATAAAATATAATTTGTAGGGAATTCAATTTCCTTCATTTTTTGTCTTATACAATACATCGCTAGAAAGCACCGTTTTCGAGTAAAAGGGCGTTTTTGATTAAAAAACTGATAAGGGAGATGCGGTTTTATTGAAAACTGTCTGATTGGAGAGGGCTTAATGATTCCCTTTGTTTCGGATAAGGGTCGGTGATTAACTCCGGGAAGGTTCCATTTCAATTGCCTAAACTGGGTCCCCCCCCCCCCCCTTAACACTTAAGTTGACTTTATCGCTCTCTTTAACCCGATTTTTGGATTCTTCTGCCCACCTTCGGCTTCTCGCGGGCTTCTCGGGCGAAAGATGAATGAAATTACCTAAACACAGGTTAAAATGACGGTTTCTCGGAAGATGACTGAAATTCCCTAAACACCCGTTAGAATGGCGGTTTTCGGCCGAAAATCCACAAACGTCCGTTTAATTGAGTTGTTCTTGTCCCTAAAATTGGAGAAAAGTCCTAAACATCCGTTAAAATGACCGTTTCTTACCGCTGCCATTGCCTGAACATCCTTCAAGATACAGTCTCTTGATCGCTGACCGTAAAATTACTCTAAACAGCCGTTAAATTGACCGCCTCTTAGCGATGCAATTGCCTAAACATCCTTTAAGATACAGTCTCATGATCGCTGACCGTAAAAATACTCTAAACAGCCGTTAAAATTACGGCTTCTTACGGCTTGGATTGCCAAAACATCCTTCGAGAAACGGTCTCTTGATCGCTGACCGTCAAAATACTCTAAACAACCGTTAAATTGACCGTCTCTTACCGATGCTCTCTCGGTTAACAGACACCTAAAATCGCCCAAACGATCCGTTAAAGTGATTTCCTTCTCGGCTGGAAGCAGGAGGAAACTTTTCAAAATTTGATAACTTTTCTTATTTTCTGCTGAATTAAAAGGTGTTCGGGTAAATGAGGGATTAGAGAATGAAATCAGTTTTGCTTTCGATACTTAAGGGCCTCGTGGCGAAGGGCTTAATCCGTAAGGAGGCTTTCTGGGTCTTAAGGGCGGGCGGTGGGGGGGACTAAGTCGGCAAAACTCACACTCTCTAAGCACACGTGAGCAATTTTGGCGGGGAAAGGAAACACGTGTGGGCGGGGGGGGGGGGGCGCTTTACCACTTAAGGACGTGTCTAACCCACTAATGCAATTATCACTGCCGCCCAAAATGGTAAAACGACAAATCGAATTTAGACTGAAGAACTACTTTTAATTATGTAAGCTTTAAAAAAGTAGGTTCTTCAGCCATTTTACAGCTTTTTGAATGTAAAACCGTCGTTTCAACGGATGTTTTGGTGGCTTCGCCGTTTTTCGCCAAAGAAACCGCCAATTTTATTGATATCGAGAACTTTTCGGCTGTAAAACCGCCATTTCAATGGTTGTTTAGGCTGTTTTGGCCGTTTTTCGCTAAAGAAACCGCCAATTTTGTTGAACTCGACGGCTTTTTAGCTGTAACACCGTCATTTCAATGGTTTTTTAGGCTGTTTTGGCCGTTTTTCGCCAAAGAAACCGCCAAATATATCGATCTTGAGGACTTTTTGGCTATAAAACCGTCATTTTAACGGATGTTATGGCGGCTTCGGACGTTTTTGGCCAAAGAAACCGCCAATTTTATTGATATCGATTACTGTTTGGCTGTAAAACCGTCATTTCAATGGTTGCTTTGGCTGTTTAGGCCGTTTTTCGCCAAATAAACCGCCAAATGTATCGATCTTGAGGACTTTTTACGCCCATAAACCGTCACTTTAAATTATTTTAATGCACCTTCAGCCTCTTAACCGACCGAGAAATCGCCATTTTAACAGTTGTTTAAAGTCTTTTAGCCGTTAAACCGTCATTTCAATGGATGTTTAGGCGACTTCGGCCAAATTACGGGCATCAAACCGTCATTTAGGCTATTTCAGCGATATAACGGATTGTTAAGTTTTTATATGGAGCATCCCTTATAATAAAATAGATATTCATCAAAACTCGTTAAAAGACGCTTAGAATGAATTTTTTTTTCCTCCGGTGATTAAAGATGTTGAGTGCTCTTCAATGATTTTTCGTTCGTTAATCGCCCCAATTTTTAATCAGTCCCGGGAAACGGATCCGCCTTAATAATCGCTCGAGTACTTTCCTTTATTATTATTTGAATTTTCTATTTAAAAAAAAATCTAAGGGCTCTTGACGTTATATCCGTCGGTTTCAAGGCCAAAATCCGACGAAATTGATTAATCGTCCGTTAAATTGACGGTTTCTTGGGCGAAAAACGGTTTAAATTCTGTAAAACTTCTTTAAAATGAAGGTTTTATGGGCAAAAAGCTCTAAACTTCCGATAAAATGGCGGTTTCTTACGGCGAAAAAGCCCTCGAGATCAAAAAAATTGGCGGTTTCTTTGGCGAAAAACGGCAGAGGCCGCCAAAACATCCGTTGAAATGCCGGTTTTACAGCCATATAGCCATCGAGATCAATAAAATTGGCGGTTTCTTTAGCGAAAAACGGCCAAAACAACCGTTGAAATGACGGTTTTACAGCCAAAATACCCTCGACATCAATAAAATTGGCGGTTTCTTTGGCGAAAACCGGCCGAAACCGCCAAAACATCCGTTGAAATGACGGTTTTACAGCGAAAAAGCCCTCGAGATCAAAAAATTCGCGGTTTCTTCGGCGAAAAACGCCCAAACATCCGTCGAAATGACTGTATTGTCGGCCTTAAAGGATGTTCTGGCAATTGCAGCGGTAAGAAACCGTAATTTTAACGGCTGTTTAGGGCATTCTTACGGTCAGCGATCAAGATACAGCATCTTACAGGATGTTTAGGCCATCGCATCGGTAAGAGACGGTCAATTTAACGGCTGTTTAGAGTATTTTTACGGTCAGCAATCAAGAGACTGTATCTTGAAGGATGTTCAGGCAATGGCAGCGGTAAGAAACCGTCATTTTAACGTATGTTTAGGACTTTTCTCCAATTTTAGGGACAAGAACAACTCAATTAAACGGACGTTTGTGGATTTTCGGCCGATAAACCGCCATTCTAACGGGTGTTTAGGGAATTTCAGTCATCTTTCGCCCCAGAAACCGTCATTTTAACGGATGTTTACGGCCATAGTTATCAGAATATTATTAATTCAATAGATTTTTGAAGTTTTTTATTTTTAGATCGCTTTCATTCGAAATGGCAACCACAGAAATGGAAGCCACTCGTTAAAGCCGCTGGTGAAATAATTGAAGCTTGAAAAAACCATCGGTTTCTATTTTAAAATAGATTTTCTCTCTTTAGACAGAATATTTATAAAAAAAGGTTTTCGAAAAAAGGAAGGGCTTTTGAGAAGATAGTTGAGAGCCTTAAGTCGGCGACTGTCTTAGCCGGATGGACTCCTTCGATAACGTCGCCTGGTTAAGCCCGATATGAGGATCACTCCCGAAGCCACTTTGCAACTTTCCTCAAAAGCCCGATACCCCTTTTTTCTTTTTTTTTTAAATAAAAAAAACTTTCCTCTCCTAACCTTTTATCTCTTTCCCTACCACTCACAGACTTGGAAATCCTTTAAAATGACCGTTTCCTGACCGCAGGACAGCTCCAACGTTTTAAACATCCGTTAAAATGGCCTGGATTGGATTTCGCCGAAAAAACGTGGTATTAACGCAATTTTCGCAAGTTGAGGCAATCGCAGCTGTAATAAACTGTCTTTTTAACGGCTGTTTAAGGCGTTTTTACAGTCAGCGATCAAGAGGCTGTATCTTACAGTATGTTCTGGCAATTGCAGCGGTAAGAGACGGTCAATTTAACGGCTGTTTAGGGCATTTTTACGGTCAGCGATTAAGAGACTGTATTGGCAAAACAAGGCAATAGTTAAAAAAAAAGTACTAGTTTGAACAGCTTACAACGAAAACTTCCTAAAGAGAGGTAAAAATATTGGAGGGGGAAGTATAAGGGGGGGGGGGGAGTATAAGGGAGGGGAAGTATAACGAAGGAGAAGTAACAGGGAGGGCGGGTATAACGAAGGTGAAATATAAAGGAGGGGAAGTATAAGGGAAGAAGAAGTATAATCCTCCTTTATACATCCCGTTATAATTTCGTTCCCTTATACTTCCCCTCCGTTATTCTTCCCTCTCCGTTATACTTCCCCTCCCTTATACTTTCCCCTACTTTATACTTTCCCTCCCTTATACATCCCATTAAAATTCGCAAATTAAGAAAAAAAACTTAAAAATCTTAAGAAAAAACTCGGAAAGTTTGTTGAAAAAAAAATTTTGAAAATTTTTTAAAAAAAGAAAAACTGAGAATTTTTGAAGAGAAAAAAAAAAAAAAAAAAAAAAAAAAAAAAAAAAAAAAAAAAAAAAAAAAAAAACCTTCCCCTCCGTTATACTTTCCCTGACTTATACTTCCCCTCCGCTATTCTTCCCTCCCTTTACACTTCTCCTCTCTTATACTTACTAATAATATACTACCCCCAATACTACCCCCTCCGTTCCGCTACCCCCTCCGTTGTACGTCCCCTCCTTTATACTTCCCCCTCCTCTATTGTTACTTCTCTTTATTTTTTTATTTCCTTTCAGAAATTTTCCGTAAATCCGACGGCGAGATTTAAAGGAGTTGGGGGATTTTCAGAAAAAGGATATCCCAGATTGATCCTTTTCTCACCCTCTAAAACGTCCAAAAGGGTTTATTTTTGAGAAGGAAAAAAAAAAGAAAAAAAAAATTGTACCAAACTTCGCTTTTATCTGCGGTTTTTCCTCCCGTGAGTCTCGTTTATCTCAATAACAAGGATTACAAGAAAGAAGAAAACGAAAAGGAAAAAAAATATGGAAAATACAAGTTTTAAAGTCTTGAAATCCCCTTTTGTAAATAAGACTACAAGCGGGATTTATTGCCCTTTGCAAAACAAGAGTAAAATGTCGGTTATTCTATGAAGGTAATTTAATATAATCAAAGGAAATGGCGGGGGGGGGGGGGGGGGAGAAGAATATCTCGCACGCGAGAAGGCCTACGTTGAGGAAAGAACTGGCTTGAAGAGTTTTCAACGAAAACTTCCTTAAAGAGAAGTAACAATATAGGAGGGGGAAGTATAACGGAGGGGATGTACAACGGGGAAGGAAGTATTTGGGAGGGGATGTATAACAGAGGAGGAAGAATAAGTCAGGGGAAGTATAACGGAAGGGAAGGGTTTTTTTCCAAAAATTTTCAGTTTTTCTTTTTTCCAAAAATTTGGGGTGTATAAGGGAGGGAAAGTATAAAGTAGGGGATAGTATAAGGGGGGGGGGGGTTTCGAGAAATTTTCCAAGTTTTCTTTTTTTGAAAAATTTTTCGAGTTTTTTTTTTTCAAAAAATTTTCCAATTTTTTTTTTAATTTTTTTTTTTTCGAAAAATTTACTAAGTGTCAAGTAAAATAAAGAGAAGTAACAATATAGGAGGGGGAAGTATATGGGAAGGGGAAGTATATAGGAGAGGGGAAGTATAACGGAGGAGACGCACAACGTAGGGGGAAATATAACGAAGGGGGAAGCATGAGGGAACGAAAGAATAACGAAGGGAGGGAAAGTATAAAGGAGGGAGAAGTAAAAAGGAAGGGGAAGTATAAGGGAGGGGGAAGTTTCTTTTTTTGAAAATTTTTACGAGTTTTTTTTTTTTTAATTTTCCGATTTTTTTTTCAAAAAATTTTCCGATTTTTTTTTGAAAAAATTTTTCGATTTTTTTCCGAAAAATTTACTAAGTTTTTTTTTTGTCAAAAAAAAATTGTCTAAGTTTTTTGTTTTGAAAAATTTTCCGGGTTTTCTTTTTTAAAATTGCGGTTGATTATATTTTAAAAAAAGTAGAATATTCACCCATCAAAAACGGGCAATTTTGTTATTTTAAGTTAACGAAAAACTAAATTTTTCAATCGGAAGTTGAGGAAAAACAAAAGAAAAAAAGTGATCAAAGATGTATGGGAGAAAAAAGGGAAGCCCTTGGGCTCGTTTTTTTGTACTCTTCCCTTCATTCCGTACTTGAGGTCGAGCATTTTTAATTCCTCGGCGGTGAGTGCACTCGTTTGTTTTCTAAAGCAAACATTATACCTTATGCCCTCCCCTACCGTCTAATTCCAAGTCCTTTTATTGTTCCAGTTTTCTCAGTTATACTTTCTCTCAGTTATACTTTCTCTCCCTTATACTTCCCCTCCCTTATACTCCCCCGCCTTATACTTCACCCTCCTAAATACTTCTCCTCCTCAATTGCAGCGGTAAGAGACTGTCAATTTAACGGCTGTTTAGAGTACTTTTACGGTCAGCGATCAAGAGACTGTATCTTAAAAGATGTTCAGGCAATTGCAGCGGTAAGAAACCGTCATTTTAACGGCTGTTTAAGGCATTTTTATGGTCAGCGATTAAGAGACTGTATTGCATAAACAAGGCAATACATAGTTTAAAAAAAAGTACTAGTTTGAACAGCTTACAACGAAAACTTCCGTTATACTTCCCCCTCCCTTATACTACCCCTCTTTTATATTTCCCCTTTTTTATACTTCCCTATTTTATACTTCCTCCGAAAAGTGTTCTGGAAAGGACGGCCGGCCGGCACCACAGACACCACAGAGCCAAAATACGGATTAATTTCTCATTGGAATCAATGCATCACCTGTTGGCTAAATCGTGAGCTACGCGTTTTCTGTTGGTAATAGGGTTAAACTACCAACTGAATTCGATTCTCCACAAAATTTACCCTCAGAAACTATACCTAACTCAAAATTGAGATAAAAAATGACTTATCCGGTGTTAGAACTAATACGACGAAATACAAAATATGATTTTTATGATTAAAATAAATTAAAAAAATCGATAAAACGAGTTTGTATTTAAATTTATGAGGGTTTATTAAAGCTAAAAATAAAAAAAAAGTTATTTCTTAACCGCAGCCAATTTATGTAATATGGGAGCAAAAATAAAAACTTGATAAAATTGCAGTTTTCGGCGTTTGGTTCAAATTTTTTAGGGGAAAAAAAATACAAAAAAAGGCTTAACGGACCGGACCGTTAAGTTGCGCGGGGGGGGGGGGGTAAATATCTTTGAGTTTTCGCAGTTTTCGGCGTTTGGTTCAAATTTTTTAGGGAAAAAAATTCAAAAAAAGGCTTAACGTCACGTTAAGTTGCGGGGGGTTGGGGGTAAATGTCTTTGAGGATTTTCTGGGTAAAAAATTTGAAGTTGTAAGTGTTGAAAATGGAGAAATTGCCTCGAATTTCAGGGATGGATAATTTAATTCCCGAGAGGGAGAAAAGGGTTGACTGTCTACAAGGTTTATAGGACAACCCTTCTTCTATTTGCTACATCCCTTTCTACATCAATAACTTTTATTCTGTAAAACCTCCGCCTTTTCTTAACTTTATCCTGCACGACGAAAAACCGACTTTTTAAGGCTTTTTTTTCGGCCAGGGATTTTTTTATCGCAAATTTAGGCTTATTTTACGCCCTTTTTGGGAAGTAAAAAAGGAACAAATTATTCATAGGATCCCTATAACTATAAATATTTCTCGTGCCGAAAACTGCGCTATAGCCTGTTTTTATGCCGAAAAGCTGCGCTATAGCCTCTTTTTATGCCGAAAAGCAGCGCTATAGCCTCATTTTATGGCGAAAAGCAACGCTAAAGACTCTTTTTATGCGGAAAAGCTGCGCTATAGCCTATTTTTATGCCGAAAAGCTGCGCTATAGCCTAATTTTAAGCCGAAAAGCAACGCTAAAGACTCTTTTTATGCGGAAAAGCTGCGCTATAGCCTATTTTTATGCCGAAATGCTGCGCTATAGCCTAATTGCCGAAAAACTGCGCTATAGCGCCTTTTTATGCCGAAAGATTGCGCTGTAGCGCCTTTTTATGGCGAAAAGCAGCGCTATAGCCTCTTTTTAAGCCGAAAAACTGCCCTAGAGCACCTTTTTATGCCGTAAGTTGCGCTGTAGCACCTTTTTATGCCGGTAATCTGCGCTATACCGTCTTTTTATACCGATAATCTGCGCTATAACCTCTTTTTGTGCCAAAAAGCTGCGCTATAGTCTCTTATTATGCCGGAAAGCTGCGTTATAGCCTCTTTTTATACCGAAAAACTGCACTATAGCGTCTTTTTAAGCCGAGAAAACCCCGTGGAAAAGTGTACAGCACTAAAATTTGCACATTTCAATAGAGCAATATAGAATTTCAATTAATGGAGTAGCACTAGAAAATCATGTAGCGTTTAATCAATTTGAAGCGGCACTCCCGCTTTTGAGGGTCCACTTGAAATCTAAACTCACTTTGATATCCGCAACAGTCCTTCCCTCAGGTGACATTCCCGCCATCCACGTATAGGAAAACGATACAAAATAATCCCGGAAAAAAGCCATCACTTACCTGAAACAAAAAATTAAATTTAATTCGATAAATATTAGGGAGGAAAGCGTTCAATAACAAAAAACTGGTTTTTAAAAGCTTACAACAAAAACTTCCTTAATAAGATGTAACAATATAGGAGGGGGAAGTATAAAAGAGGGGAAAGTATATCAGAGGGGAAAGCATAACAGTGGGGGAAGTATAAAGGGGAGGGGGGGGAGTATAACAGAGGAGAAGTATAACGGAGGAGGCAGTACAAAGGAGGGGAAGGATAACATAGAAGAAGTATATCAGAGAGGGAAGCATAACAGAGGGGGAAGTATAAAGGGAGGAAGGAGTATAACGAAGTATAAAGGATGGGAAGTATAACAGAGGGGGAATTTTTTTTTCCAGAAAATTTTCCGAGTTTTTTTTAACGAAAAATATTCGGAAGAGAGTCTAGACGTCGTTTCTTGGCATAGAAAGACTCTGAGCCATCGTTTCATGGCATAGAAAGACTCTAAGGCATCGTTTCTTTTCTTTAAAAGACTCTAAGCCATCGTTTCTTGGCATAGAAAGATTCTGAGCCATCGTTTATTGGCATAGAAAGACTCTAAGCTATCGTTTCTTGGTATAGCTTTCAATACCAATAAACGATAGAGACTCTGAGCCATCGTTTCTTGGCATAGAAAGACTCTAAGCCATCGTTTCTTTCGATGCCAAGAAACGAAAGAGGCTCTATGACGTCAATTTCTTGGCATAGAAAGACTCTAAGGCATCGTTTCTTTGCATTTAAAGACGCTATTGCGTGATGTCTTGGTCTGAATGATGGCTATTGCGATGGTTCTCGGCTTAAAATGACGCTATAGCGTAGGTTCGTGATAGTAAAAAGCGCCTAAATTGATTTTTAAAAAAAGCTAAGAAGTTTAAGGTACTTTTTAAAAAATATTAGAATAAAGGCATTATCTCGGTAGGAAAGATGTAATATATGGTTCTATATTTTCCACCCTCATTCCCGAAAAGCTCCTTTCCCTTTCTATAATTTCACGGTTCTCGACTTAACTCGTTTAGACGGCCCATTTCCCCTTTTTCCATCAATCCAAAGTATTCAAAAGTTACTTTATACCTCAAAAATCTTCGATAATAACTCTTTTTTACTTCCTTAAAGAAGTTATTGAGATACTTTCGACGTAGGGTTTTTGGGGGAGGGTCAAATCGAATGTTGATCTTTACCGATCTCAACTTTGTCTCTATGCCAAGACTTTCCATGCCGAGAAACGATGCCTTAGAGTCCCTTTCGTTTCTTGGCATAGACAGCTATGCCATAAAAACGATGCCATAGAGTCTTTCTATGCCACGAAACGATGCCTTAGAGTCTTTTCAAGGCAAAAAACGAAGCCTTAGAGTCTTTCTACGCAGAGAAACGATGACTTAAGAGTCTTTTCAAGCCAAGAAACGACACCTAAGAGTCTCTTTCGTTTCTTGGCATAGAAAGCTATGCCAAAAAAAAACAATGCCATAGAGTCTTTCTATGCCAAGAAACGATGCCTTAGAGTCTTTCTATGCCAAGAAACGGAGCCTTAGAGTCTCTCTCGTTTCTTGTCATAGATAGCTATGCCAAGAAACGGTGCCATAGAGTCTTTCTATGCCAAGAAACGAAGCCTTAGAGTCTCTCTTTTCTTGACATAGAAAGCTATACCAAGAAACGATGGCTTAGAGTCTTTCTACGCCAAAAAACGATGCCATAGAGTCTTTCTACGCCAAGAAACGACGCCTTAGAGTCTTTTTAAGCCAAGAAGCGACGCCTTAAGAGTCTTTTTATGCAGATAACCTTCGCTCTAGCGTGCTTTTTTTTTTATTCTTCTGTTTTCTATAGAATGCCATTTTTTGTCAAGAATTTTGTCTAGCGCTCTATCTTCTCGGAATACCTCCAAGAGGATCGGCGTAATTGGCGGGACTGATTAGTCTGTGGTGAAAATGGCTTATCAATTACGAGCCTGGAATTAATTATTAAGTTGTTCTGGGTGTTAATATCCTTAACGAAAAGGTAACCCCGAGGGGGTATCTATATGCAGAGGAAGTGATGTCAGACACTCGGAGAATGTCGTCCCTTTGATCTCCCTGAATTTCTAATTCTCGTCTCACTCTCAGGACATGAAGTCGCTTTCGAGTTTGTCTTGCGGCTTCACCTCCCCCTCCCCCCCCCTTTAAAACTTATCTGGGTCAAGGAAGACCCATTTTTGAAATCAAAATCGTAGAAAAGAGCGTCCGGAAAAATGGACCAAAAAACTTAAAAGCCTCATAACTCACAAGCTATTAATTCTAGGCAATAAATGACTAGGTACAATTTTGTCCAAAATTTTATTACCTACAACTTTTATTTCGTGCATTTTTTCGTTTTAGGCCACAGTTTCCGAGATAATCGTCGAAAACTAGAAAAATACCCCCCGTCCATCTAAAAAGTGATAACGGAAAAATGGACCAAAAAAACTTATAAGACTAATAACTCACAAGCTATGGGTTCTAGGCAATAAATGACTAAGTACAATTTTGTCCAAAATTTTATTACCTACAACTTTTATTTCGTGCATTTTTTCGTTTTAGGCCACAGTTTCCGAGATAATCGTCGAAAACTAGAAAGATACCCCCCGTCCATCTAAAAAGTGATAACGGAAAAATGGACCAAAAAACTTATAAGACTAATAACTCACAAGCTATGGGTTCTAGGCAATAAATGACTAAGTACAATTTTGTCCAAAATCTTATTACCTACAACTTTTATTTCGTGCATTTTTTCGTTTTTGGCCATAGTTTCTGAGATAATCGTCGAAAACTAGAAAGATACCTCCCGTCCATCTAAAAAGTGATAACGTATTTTTTTTCCTCTCTGCGCACATAAACTTTGACCCGTGAGGGATGAAAATTGGAAAATGTTTTCCGGTAATAGCGGAGTTGGGAGATAAGCCCTAATGGGAGTCAACATGCCACAAGGACGACAAACAAAACTTTAATTCTATTTCTTTCACTCCTCTATTTTTCCCGCAGATCCCTATCAATGCCGAGCACGGCACAATAACGCTAATTTACAACCTGAATTTTACGCCATTTTCTTCTCGAAAGAATAAAAACGTTTGAGATCTTTCCCCTTTTAAGAAACTAAAGTGAAATAAATAAATAAAAAGCTCTCAGGGGTCGCGTTTGCTGAATAAGATATCCTACAAGATTTAGAGGCTACGCAAAAAAGCCCCCCTCCCCCCCAAATCTAATGTTTATAAATCAGGGAAAAGGTTTAAATAAAAAAAAATTTGACGTCTATTTAGCAGAAATCACGCAAATTAAACATTTTCAATATGCCATGTTGGGTGTCGAATGATATGTTTTTGGTTTTTCTAAAACGATTGAATTAGGTTTCAAATCGATAGGTCAACACTAAATCTTAAACGCCTCATAGCGCACTAACTATTGATCCTAGGCCAAAATGAATAAGTAATTTTTTGTCCAAAATTGTATAATCTATAAATTTTATTTAGTTGGTTTTTTCGTTTTAGGCAATATTTTCAGAGATATTCGGGAAAAAGTGGGAAAAACGATCTTAAAAGTTTCATAGTATCCGAACTATTGGTCCCACGCTAAAAATGAATACAAACATTTTTGTTTGAAATTTTGTTACCTACAACTTTTGCTTTATACATTTTTTTGGTTTAAGCAACGGTTTCCGAGATATTCGGGAGAAACTGGAAAAACTTATCTTAAAAGCCATATAGCTTGCTAACTATTGGTCTTACGACAAAAATGATTAAGTATATTTTTGTCCAAAATGTTTTTACCTACAACATTAATTTAGCAAATTTTTCGTTTGAAGCAAAAGTTAAAGAGATAATCGTGGATGGGAAGAAAAAACGGGCGTTGTCACATAGGGAATAAACCCCTTCATTACCATACAGAGTAAGGGTTGTTATATAAAAATATGTGCATAATCTGATTTTAAATTAGAATTTGCGATTTAAAAAAATAAAATTAAAAAAGTAATTTAGGTTATTTTGAATTGAGATTTTTTTATGTACCCGCGGAGTGTGTAAATTTGAGAAGGAACATTGGGAAGATTCTGGGAGGCCATTAGCGACTTAGGATTCAGAGGGTGTCTCCGATGGGAGCCATTAACGGGTGCGCCATTTTCCATTTTAGAAAACCGGTCGGGGAGGTTCAATTACATGGATTTTCGAGTTAAAACTTTACCTTTGAAATCAAAAACAAAAATACAAATAGTGAAGACTTAGAAGTCGGATTTGTCACCCTTAAAAGGTTTCCTTTCAAATGAAACATTTCGCCCTTTTTTATCGCGAAAAGATAAGAAGAAGTTCTGGGCATAAAAAAAGGCTATAGCGCAGTTTTTCGCCATAAAAGGACGCTATAGCGCAGCTTTTCGGCATAAAAAGAGGGTACAGCGCAGCTTCTCGGCATAAAAGAGGCTACGGAGCAGTTTTTCGGCATAAAAAGAGGTTATAGCGCAGATTCTCGGCAAAAAAAGAGGATATAGCGTCAATTCTCGGCATAAACAGATGCTAAAGCGCAGATTCTCGGCATAAAAGAGTTTATAGCGCCAATTCTTGGCATAAAAAGAGGTTATAGCGCAGATTCTCGCCATAAAAGAAGCAATATCTCAGATTGTCGGCATAAGGAGAGGCTAGAGCGTAGCTTTTCGGCATAAGAAGAGGCTGGAGCGCAACTTTTCGGCATAAAAAGACGACACAGCGCAGATTCTCGTCATAAAAAGACGCTATAGCGCAGATTTTCGGCATAAAAAGGCGCTATAGAAGTCTATTGCCCCATACAACATCATTTACGTATATTCTGGGATTTTCTGCGTTAATTATATTTTAACAGACTTTTAGGCAATTTTATCCGTTTTTCGGCCATGAAACCTTCGGAAAAATGATCAAGATGTCAGTGGAATCCCTAACTTAGGAGGCATTGGATTCTGTTTTAAAATAAAAATTGTTTACATAACGAGTTGTTTATTATTTAAAAGGGAGTTTATTCGCTTTTCTTTATATTATGTCGTAAAAAACAACCTTTTTTTATTACTTTTACAGAGTTCTAACATTTTTTACAACGACCGCGACAGGCGTCGTGAGCGGCTTTATTTTTATTAAGTTAATCCGCCGTTAAAGGTATAATAAAGCGTTATTTATCTGACAATCCTTTTTTGGTAATTAAGAAAAAAAATGTTTTTCCTTTTTAATGGAATTGAAAATGCGTTTTGTATACAAAAGAGGATGAAAGGGCGAGACTAAGGAAAAGGGTTGTTACATTTCGAGTCAAAGCCGGGGAAAACCGAAGAGTGAATGGCTCCCTCGAGTTTCTTACCCTCCAAAACCCTCGATCAAGTAATTGGACAGGCCAGAGAGACACTCAGGGGAACCGAGCAAACACAAAACTAACAAACCTGGACATAAAAAAAAAACGTTTTTGCTTTTAAAAATCTTTAACAGCGTATAGCAACTGAACCGTCACAGATAAAGGAAAAAATCATTAAGTAAAAGTTGTAGGAAATTTAATTTCCTTTATTTTTTGTTTTATACGTTTTTTAGCTAAAACCCACCGTTATCGAGATAATGGCGAAAAACAGGAAAAAAGTATTTCATTCTCAGGTAATCCGCCAATAATTTTGTTTTCAATTTAAAATCTTTAACGACGAATAGCAACTGAACCGTCACAGATAAAGGAAATAGCCATTAAGTAAAACTTAAAGGAAATTTAATTTCCTTTATTTTTTGTCTTAGGTATACGTTTTTTAGCTAAAACGCACCGTTATCGAGATAATGGCGAAAAACTTCTCAAGCACCAAATAAAAGGGGTCGGCTCATGGATGCCGCTATCTCTGGCGCCTCGGGTGTCAATTTACAG
Source organism: Orius insidiosus (assembly GCA_014119065.1). NCBI lineage: Eukaryota > Metazoa > Arthropoda > Insecta > Hemiptera > Anthocoridae > Orius > Orius insidiosus. The sequence goes on along the minus strand of JACGAQ010000610.1, from coordinate 18,554 downwards.
TCATTTTGTCTGAGAAAAGGGGTCTTTTCTACCCTATAGGAAGTAAAAATTAAATTGTTCCTAAACGTAGTGAAGATGTTCTTGGAATTTTCCTTGTTACTGAGGACAATCTAAAGTTGTCGGGAGCCATTAGGGTTGAAGGTCTGCTCCTCGGGTTACTCGTCGACAACTCCCGATAGAACCGCAGCCCCCCGCGCGCGCACTCGTTACCGCCAGTACGGACAATTAGATGTAAAAGGAGTTTTCCTTATAAACGTTTCTAATCTAAAAAGTTTCCGGGGAAAACCGTACGGGAAGAGGATTCATTACATTATGGCCGAAATAGACGCCTCATTAGACAACAGGGCTACAGACATTTCTCAGCGGGAAACCACCTCCATCAATTCAAACTGTTTCATTATCCTTTCCCTCTTTTCACTTCCTCAAAAGGAATTTATTTTCATACCAGAAAAAAAAAAATTTTTAGACGATAATTTAAAAAAAGTTTTAATAGCGTTTTAACAATTTTAATCCGTTTTTTAACCTATTTTCATGAAAATTTGACCAAAAAAAAGGGCGTTTTAATGATAAAAAAGAGAGCAAACTACCTTTTTTGAACTTCCTTAGAGAAGTTATTGTGATACCCTCGACGTCGGGTTTTTGGGGGTCTTCCAGACCCCGGAGGGTCAAATTGATCTGTACCGATGTCAACTTTGTCTGTGGTGCCGGCCGGCCGTCCTTTCCGGAACACTTTACGGCCACAGTTTTCACCAGATTTTCACAAAATTTTCTTTAGTCGGTGAACAAGAAACGAGGGCGATTTTTGAATTTTGAAAAAATGGCGGAGATATGTCTGTTTGAAATTTTAAAAAATTCGCGGCGGCCGATCCGTTGGTCCGAATTTCACCAAATTTTCACCAACTACTACTTATATTTTACGAATTTTTGGTGTAAAAAAATTATCATTTTAGGAGGGAGAAATTTCATACTTCCACGCCTTACGAGAGAGACCTCCCTTGCGCAAAAATCCCATTATTTTTACCTTGATACTTCAAAAAAATTTCGAAAAAAAATGAACTTAGAAAATTTTTCGGAAAAAAACTTTTAAAATTTTTCAGAAAATTGTTCGAAAATAATCGAAAATTTGACGGAAAAAACTCTGAAAATATTTTGAAAAAAAAAAAATTTGAACAAAAAACTTCCCCCTCAGCTATACTTCCCCTCCGTTATACTTCCCCTTCTGATTTACTTTCCATCCTTTATACTTCCTATACTTCCCCCTACGTTATATTTTTCCTCCTTTGTACTTCCTCCTCCGTTTAATTTCCCCTCCCTTTTACTTCCCCTTCTGTTATACTTTCCCTTTTCTATACTTCCCATACTTCCCCATCCGTTATACTTCCCCATTCGTTATACTTTCCCATCTGTTATACCCCCCTCCATTATACTTTCCCCTCCGTCATACTTTCCCTCCTTTGTACTTCCTCCTCCTTTGTACTTCCTCCTCCGCTTTTCTTCCCCTCCCTTTTACTTCCCCCTCCGTTATACTTCCCCTCCTTTATACTTCTCCTTCTGTTATACTTTCCCTTTTTTATACTTCCTATACTTCCCCATCAGTTATACTTCCCCTTCTTTTATACTTTCCATCCTTTATCCTTCCTATACTTCCCCCTCCGTTATACTTCCCCTCCTTTATACTTCCCCTTCTGTTATACTTTCCCTTTTTTATACTTCCCCATCCGTTATACTTCCCCCTCCATTATTCTTCACCCTATTTTATACTTCCCCTACGTTTTACTTCCTCCTTCGTTATAATTATCCACCTTATACTTCCCCTCCCTTTCACTTCTCTCTCTGTTATACTTCCCCCTCCTATATTTTTACTTCTCTTTAAGGAAGTTTTCGTTGGAAGCTGGAAAGGGAGGGGAAGTATAACAGACGGGGAAGTACAACAGAGAGAGAAGTGAAAGGGAGGGGAAGAATAACGGAGGGGGAAGTAAAAAGGAGGGAAGTATAAGGGAGGGTAATTATAACGAAGGAGGAAGTAAAACGGAAGTGGAAGTATAAAGGAGGGTGAAGAATAATGGAGGGGGAAGTATAACGGATGGGGAAGTATTGGAAGTATAAAAAAGGGAAAGTATAGCAGATGGGGAAGTATAACGGAGGGGGAAGTATAAGGGAGGGGAAGTATAACGGAGGGGAAGTACAAATGAGGAGAAGTATAACGGAGGGGGAAGTATGACGAAAATTTAGTCGATTTTTACCTCCAAACACTTACTTTTCATGAAATTTACCCTCCAAAAAAAGAAGCCAAACGCTGAAACAATTTTATCTCCAAGGTTCCCTTTTTGCTTGGACGAAAAACGAGGTCGAGTTTATCGAAAGATCGCGAAAATGACCCCGGCCACTCATCAAATCTATTCGAAAAACGATATCTCCCGTTATGACCTATAAATGGGGGAACTAAAACTCAGAAAAAAATGATATCATTTTAACGAAGGCAATTTTTTTTATAATCAACGGTTAAATAAATGAATATTATAATGGGAAAAACCCTTTTTTTACCCTTCAAGGGTTCCAATCTTTTGGAAACGTGCCAAGAAATCATAGTAGGGAATATCAAAGGAAAATGTTTAAAAAACACTTTTTTTTTTATAAAAAAGCTTAAATATCTCAAAAACGGTGCATCTGAGACAAAATACGTATTAGAACAAAATTAAAGAACATTAAATTTCCTACAATTTTTACTTCGTAGGTTTTCTCGTATCTCTAATAGTTTGGGTTTTACAGCCTGTCAAAGATATTTTTTTTAAGTGTCTTTGGTGGTGGGGAAAAAAACGGCTTTTTAACCAGAAAGATAAGAAAGAAGAGTTCTCTTTGAAGAAATTGATGGTCTTGCCGGAAGATAGGACAAAGATAGATTACAGGAAGAAGCTGGACCCTTCCCCCCCCCCCAACTCTTATTAGCTTTTTGAGGCCTAAATGACGTCATAGTTGCGTAAATCCGTTTAGGTGTTATGATTTTCAAAAAAAATCCCAATTTTGGGGGGGGGGGGGTTTCTCGATTTTTTTGACAAATTGATATGCTAAAATGGAACCCTGTATAGCGTACATAAATGGGAAAGCCGGGACTAGTCATTAGGCTTAGAATTGTAAATTCGGTCGAAAATGCTTTTACAACTTTGCCGGGAATAACGCTAAACCTTCAATGCTCCCCGGTCTTCCAGGCTCCAAAAATAAACGCTCATTAGCTTTGTTCCAACCGAAGTTCGAAACTGATTTGAAACTCCTGGAGCATGCGCGGAAGTCTCTGCACGTCTTTGACGTCAGACGACTTCAGATTTGACGGACAAACGACACGGACGAGGTCAAATATGACGTCCAAATCCTACTGCGCATGCTCCAAGACGGTTGGAACAGATCTATTGTTTAACACCCTCCACTCCCCCGCCCACAACTCCTTCAAACTGAAATCCCTTCCAGATGTCGCCCGCGGAAAAATCCCGGGGAGGAATAAATGTATGAACAATGTCGTTTTTTTTATTGAATACAGATTTGATGTAAATTTTTTTTCCCCCACCTGCGCATTTTTTTTTCTTCAATATTAATTCTTGTAATACTCGAGGGGAAGGAAAAAATTGAATAATTATTTTTATTTAATTAAAAAAAAAGCAATGATTGCGTAGTTGAATGATTGATTGCTATGAGGTTTTTAACGAATTGTTCAGTTTTTCACGATTATCTCGAAATCTATTGGCTTGAACGAAAAAAAGCATTTAATAAAAGTTTTAAATGATAAAATTTCGGACAAAAACGTACTTATTTATTTTTGGCGTAGGACCACTATTTACGGAGCTATGAGACTTTTAATATGGAATTTTTCAGTTTTTCCCCATTATCTCGGAAACAGTTGCTAATAACGAAAAAAGTTACTAAATAAAAGTTGTAGTAAATAAAATTTTTGACAAACATTTACTTATTCATTTTTGGCGCAGGACCACTATTTACGGAGCTATGAGGCTTTCAATATGAAATTTTCCAGTTTTTCCCGATTATCTCGGGAACAGCTGCTCATAACGAAAAAAGGTACAAAATAAAAGTGGAAGCTAATAAAATTTTGAACAAAAAAGTAATTAGTCATTTTTGGCGTAGGATGAATAGTTTGGGAGATATGCAGTATTGATGTACTGAAATTGTTTATTCAAAGATGTCCGGAGAGTTATTTATCGGGTAAGGCGCAAGAAAGGGCTTTATCCACTTGCGGCTTTTATTTATAAGCAACTTGTTTTCACTAAATCTTTCTCCAGTTCTTGGCAGACTTTCTAAGTAGGGACTTTAATTCTCAAATCGGGGTTCCCTTATGCGTTTGCTGTCGAAGTAAAAGGGGGTGGAAAAAGTAAATACTTAGACAAAAACTTTACACTTTGTTGAGCTCACAAAAGTTCAAGTCTTTAATTTAAGAACGGATTCTAAAGGGAAATTTTGGATTTCGGGATTAAAAGGGAGAAAGGTTGGATTGAATGGTTCAATTAATCTTGATTATAAGTAAATAAATCTTGGTCAATTTCACACTTTTTTCGGAATCTGCACCCAAAATTACATAAAAATTTAGATGGCAGTGGATTTTAAGGTGTTTTTACTATCTAGGAGGCAGTGGGTTCGTCATTACAAGAAAAATATACTTCTACGATCTAGAAGGCAGTGGATTCTAAGTCTTATCTATAAGGCGGTGGATTAGATGATTTCAGGTTATAAAAGGAGCTTTTTTTTGTTCGAAGAAAAGGAATTCCTCTACAATCTAGAAGGCAGTTTAAGGAGTTTTATCTAGGAGGCAGTGGATTCGTAATTGAAAGAAAAGGAATCTTTAACAATCTAGAAGGCAGCGGATTCTAAGACTTATCTAGAAGGCGGTGGATTTTAAGTTTAAGGCCGTTTCTCGTGTACTCGTCTTTTTACGCCGAGACTTCTCACCAGGAGCGCCACATTTAAAATAAAACTTTTTGCATTAAATAACGAGTTTTGTGGTAAAAGGTGAAATTTCTCAAGAGCGTGTAATATTAAATAAGGGAAGCCTCCTTGAAAGTTCGAACCGGAAGGGGGGGGGGGGGGACGTGAGCTCACATGAAAATCCTCTTAATTGAGTTTTCCTTTTCTTACTTTGAAATTTTAACACTTTCTAAGACGAATTTATTTTTTTTTTAAGCTTAATTGACGTCATCCTTTTCTAAAAGAAATTTATTTAAATCAATTACAGGAACAAGAAAATTAACTATTTGAGGAAGCAGCCCTTCCCCCCCCCCCTTAAGAATTAGGGCCGGGATGATTTGCAATTCATGGCTCCTCCCTTTTCCTATCTTCAACAGGTCCCGGGGTTGTTTAAAGTTTGGAAAAATTCCAAAAATGGCCGACGAAAGAAATTTTCCTTCAAAAAACGTTATTTTTGTAAAATGTAGCCAAAAAAATTTTCTCATATTTCTCGACCGAGCAACAGCCAGGTTTTATTAGGTTCAGAAAAGAATCCACCGCCTTCTAGATAAGTCTTAAAATCCGCTGCCTTCTAGATAGTAGAGGAGTTCCTTTTCTTCGAAAGACAAAACAGCTCCATTTTATAACCTAAAATCAACTAGTTAAATCCACCGCCTTCTAGATAAGTCTTAGCATCCGCTGCCTTCTAGATTGTTTAAGATTCCTTTTCTTTCAATGACGAAACCACTGCCTCCTAGATAAAACTCCTTAAAGTGCCATCTAGATTGTAGAGGTTTTCCTCTTCTTCGAGAAATCTTTTTAAAAAACGGAATTTTTCGGCCGATTTCTCTTTAAATTGTATCAAATTCTGTGGGGGTTTAAAATTGTTTTGACCGTTGACCGGAAAACTTCATTATAAAAACATCGCCTCTAGCTTTCAATGCGGGAAAAAAAAAGGATTTCCCTCTTTTTCCCTTGAGAATTTATTTTCCGACATAGAAAGTCGAAAATTGAATCTTTATAAAATTTTCCTATTCATATTTTAATATTTCGATTTCTTGGGGTCTTTTTAAGGAGTACGCAGAATTCCATTTCTATAGTTACAGATTTTCCGTCAAAAAACGTGATTTTTATAAAATGCAACAACAACAAAATTTCTCTTATTTCTCTAGAAACAGCCATGGATTCATTAGGTTCAGAAACGAATCCACCGCCTTCTAGATAAGTCTTAGAATCCGCTGCCTTCTAGATTGTTGAAGAGTCCTTTTCTGACGAATCCACCGCCTTCTAGATAAGTCTTAGCATCCGCTGCCTTCTAGATTGTTGAAGAGTCCTTTTCTGACGAATCCACTGCCTCCTAGATAAGTCTAAGGTAGCTACACACTGCTCTGACGAAACATGTAATGACGTGTAATGACGCATTAATGCGTGTGAAGTAAAAATCTAGATCATTGTTTTGGGAGCAAGCGTTCACATTGAACTGATCCTTCGTGTTAACACGTGGGATGACGCTTTCTGACGTTCCCGCCCCTTCTGACGAGTGTGAAGGAAATCAAAACGTTTTGATATTTTCGTGGCGTCAGAAAGCGTCAGAAGGTAAACCACTAGTTTAGATAGTATGAAACTGACGAAGGTACCTTTTTCTGACCAAAACGTCAGAACAATCTGAACACCGTGTCCTGCCTGACGTGGTCCCACACGATCTGATGTGACGTGGGAACACGTTTCGTCAGAGCAGTGTGTAGCTACCTTTAGAATCCGCTGCCTTCTAGATTGTTGAAGAGTCCTTTTCTGACGAATCCACTGCCTCCTAGATAGAACTCCTTAAACTGTCTTCTAGATTGTAGAGGTTTTCCTCGAACGAAAAAAAAAAAGCCCATTTTTTAACCTAAAATCAAGTAGTCTAATCCACCGCCTTCTAGATAAGTCTTAGAATCCACTGCCTTCTAGATGGTTGAAGAGTCCTTTTCTGACGAATCCACTGCCTCCTAGATAGAACTCCAACTGCCTTCTACATAGTAGAGTTCCTCTTCTTCGAACGAAAACCTTTTATAACCTAAAATCAACTAGTCACTCAAAGATTGAAAATGCTCCATTGTCAATCTATCCAATCAGCCTACACAAACGGAATATCGTAACAAAAGGGTCCCGGGGATATATTGTTTATTCAGGGTGTAATAACCTATTTTCCACCCCATCCCAAACCCGCTTTTTTTGAAGGCAATTTGTCTTTTAGAACGTTGAAATCAATACTGTTGAAAATTGATCAAGAAGGCCGTGTTAGATACATTATTCTGACTTTTAAACTACAGAAAAAGGGTTTAAATATTGAAAAAGAACCATTTCCAGCTTTCTCACGGGTATACCCCATTAAACGCGGGACCACGGAATGTCCGCAATAACGAGGGTGCTAAACTTTAAAACAGTTTACAGACTGCACCATCCGGAAAATACAAACTTTTAAAAAGAAGAGAGAAAAAAAACGATTCGCCCTTTATAATCCGATACGTTTTTTTCGTGTCTATTGCAGGAATTACGTAAAGCCGCAATCAAATGCGTTAATAGACGTTTCTGTCCATTGTAGCGATCTAGGAGGCCGTGGAATCTAAAAACGTTTTTAAAGATGCTTACTGTTTTTTTTAATAATAAAAAGCTTTCTTCGTAGGACGCTTCAACAATCTAGAAGGCAGTGGATTTATGAGACTATCTAGAAGGCGGTGGATTCGTTAGTGAACCTATGGCTGTTTCTCGGTCAAGATGACTTTTCAACAATCTAGAAGGCGGTGGATTGGTAAGTGAACTTAATGAGTATATGGCTGTTTCTCGGTCAAGATGACTTCTCAACAATCTAGAAGGCAGTGGATTTATGAGACTATCTAGAAGGCGGTGGATTCGTTAGTGAACCTAATGAGTGCTGTTTCTCGGTCAAGAGATAGGAGAAAATGACTTTTTAACAATCTAGAAGGCAGAGGATTCTGAGACTATCTAGAAGGCGGTGGATTCGTTATTAGAAGACAAAGCCGCTTCAACAATCTAGAAGGCAGTGGATTTATGAGACTATCTAGAAGGCGGTGGATTCGTAAGTGAACCTAATGAGTAGGCTGCTTCTCGGTCAAAGGAGAAAATGACTTTTCAACAATCTAGAAGGCGGTGGATTCGTTGAACAAATGAGAACAAGGCTGTTTCTCGGTCCAGATGACTTTTCAACTATCTAGAAGGCAGCGGATTTCAAGTTCTATCTATGAGTTTTACTTAAACTGTAAATTTTTTTTTTATCACAAGAAATTTCATACTTCACTTTCTCTCCCAGGATAAAACAAATTCGGAATGAAATAGGAGAAAATATTGATTTAAATATACATGATCACGAAGGCCGTGGAAAAAGATTAATGAAACGAACCTGTCGGGAATTTTCAAAATCCATAAAAAAACATGAAGGGGCCATCAGAAAGGTGTTTTTATGGTGGGTAAGTGGGGGGGGGGGGGGTATCATAACTCCTAGACGGATCGAGATGGGGTTAAATTCATGACGTATTTATTGACTATATTATGAAAAGTTTAAAAAACGGCGGTTTATAACATTGATTAATGGCGTTTAAGGGGGAGCCCGTTCTAAAAATAAAACACATTTGTATGAGTTCTAGATTTATCAAAGAAGAAATATTTTTTTTGTTAACTTTTCGGTCTTTTCCGATGACGTCATGGGTTTCTCTTATTTAAAAAAAAGACGCTTTTACAAAAAAGGAAACTTTTTTCGGATTGTCTAAGTTGAGACATTAGACTTTTTATATTGTAAAAATCTACTTCAAACAAAGAAAGAGTCACTCGGGAAACACTTTCCGAAGGGCCTTAAGGGGTAAAAAGCGCGGGAAAAAAATTTTTTTCTCCGAGATGGAGGGGGCAACAATGGGTTTTTCCATTAAAGATATGGAAAAAGGTGTCGAAGTTCCCTTTTTAAAATGCTGGGGGGAAAAATAGTCTTTTCTCGAAATTTTTGAAAAGCCCGAAAGTTCAATGTACTCAGAAGGTAAAGTCTTTTTTTCAAGATTCCTTTTATTGGAAAAAGTCCGTCTTCGTAGGAATCAAGAGTCCTTGATCACCAATGGCAAGGAGTTTATAAAATGTGCAGGGGAAGAAGGGGGTCAATTGATGACGTCACTACGTCCAACCTTTCATCCAATCTTGAACTTTCGAGGCGTTGTGGTTACCCTCCAACACCAAAAATGGGGTAAGACAGGCGCTCTTACCCGCCGAAACACCCGGCGCTACTCCAAAAATGGAGTAAAATGGGTACTCTTTCCCTCCAAAACTCCAAAAATGAGGTAAAAACCGGGGCTTCGGCCCTGCAACACACCAAAAATGGGGTATAAACCGGCGCTACTCGAAAAAATGGAGTAAAATGGGCGCTCTTTTCCTTTCGACTCTCCAACACTCCAAAAATGGGGTATAAACCGTCGCTTCGGCCCTCAAACACAAAAAATGGGGTATAAACCGGCGCTTCGGCCCTCCAACACTCCAAAAATGGGTAAAAACCGGCGCTTCGACCCTCCAACACTCCAAAAATGGGGTAAAAACCGGCACTTCGGCCCTCCAACACTCCAAAAATGGGATAAAAACCTACGCTTCGACCCTCCAACACACCAAAAATGGGGTAAAAACCGGCGCTTCGACCCTCCAACACTCCAAAAATGGGCTAAAAACCGTCGCTTCGGCCCTCCAACACACCAAAAATGGGGTATAAACCGGCGCTACTCCAAAAATGTGGTAAACGGGGCCAAATTTCGCAGTTTTTCTCACACGTTTTCTCACAAAGTTCTACTCGCGCGTCTGGACGCACTTTCTCAAGTAAAACGAACTGACCTTGAAATTACGGCGCTTTTACGACTAATTTGACCATAAAAACCATAAAAACAAATAATAGTTCTGTTTACGAAGAAATAAAAATCGTGAATATCCTGAATATTTCTTTTTTACGGCCTTCCCCAAAGATTTATACAGAGAAACATAAAAAGAAAATGGCCTAATATTGAGGAGAAACATTAATTTAAACAAAATAAGAAATTTTTGAATTTAAAAACTTCTTTTTTATGTAAATTAGAGAGAAGACTAAGATTTCGTTGTAGCCGGTGTAATTTTAAAGGGACGCCGGGTGTTTTTTAAGTTTTATTTTTATTAAAAAGGGGATAAAAAATGTCCAATTTGTAAGCGGAGACTGGAATTTTAGAGAAAAACGAAACTTTTTTAAAAAGACGGACGAGCGGAGGGGGTTATTGATGAAATATGTAATAAAGCAGCGGGAATCGTCCGGGGTTTGCTTTAAAAGGGGGGGGGGTTCGCCTTTAATTCTATGCATGGCTTGGGACCGCAAAGCTTTAATAAGCCTCCTTTACAGCGAGAACCCTCTGTATAAATAAGTGCACAATGTGTTTTATAATTCGCACGAGTTAATTGCCTTTAGGATCGTACTTTTCAAGTTTCGCCATTAAAGTTTGAAAGTTTTGACGAGTTGTGACGAAAATCGGATGATTGGTTTCGTTAGAGGGGGGGGGGGTACGTCATAGAGTTCCAAGGTTAGAATCCCCTGCCTCTTAGGCAGTCGGTTTGGGGCAGTGGATCTAGGAGGCTGTGGATTCCAAGACGTTCCGAACTATCGAGTAGGAGAATCATCTTGAAATTCCCTGTCTTCTAGATAGTTCGGAACGTCTTGGAATCCACTGCCTCCTTGATCCACTGCCTTTTAGTGGATTCCAGCTTTCTAAAAGGCAGTGGATCAAGGAGGCAGTGGATTCCAAGACAGAGTCTACATCCTAGATCCACTGCCTTCTAGAGACCTAGGGACATGTCTGACCATTCCAAACGCGACTCTAGTCTCATCCGATGCCTCCTAGATAGTTTGGAACGTCTTGGAATCCACTGCCTCTGCAATCGGAAGTTCGGACCAAGTACGGATGAATTTAGAGGCTTGTGGAGCGTGTGGAAAGGTCTAAGAGGCTGATAAAAGCATTAGGACAAAACTAGAGACGTGTCCATTCCTAACGCGACTCTAGTCTCATCCGATGCCTCCTAGATAGTTTGGAACGTCTTGGAATCCACTGCCTCCGCAGTCGGAAGTTCGGACGAAGCTTGCGGATGAATCTAGAGGCTAGAAAGCATGTGCAAGGGCCTAGACATGTCGCGGCTGACCCATCCAAACGCTTCCAGAGACTGCTGCAGTCTCATGCCTCCTAGGAAGAACTTCTCGGAATCCTCTGCCTCCTAGATAGTTGGAAAGTTGATAAATCGATTTCCATATGCGAATTCCTTTCCGTTTTGTTTATTTGTGTTCTTATGAATAGTATTTTATGATTTAGAAGACAAACAGGGTCTATGAAGGGGTTAGGTTGTTTAATGGAGTTAACTTGTACACTCCTTGAATAATGGTTGTTAACTGCGCCATATGGGCTACTAAGTTTTGGGGAGATGTCAAAACCAAATTTTTTTTCCCTTTTCGCCCTTTTCTACTCTCCCCTATTCGGATATTTTTCTTTGTTCGTGAGGAAATCGATCGACTTCATTTTGAGTAAAAAATATTTTTTAGTGTCCGGACTTAGTTGGATTATTCGTTTTTATGATTTATTTTGATCTTTTTATTCATGTTTATCTTAAGAGGTGGTTTTTCTCTTTCTCTAACAAACTCCCCTAAAGCGGATCTCTGGGGGAAAGCCGATTGGCTTATCTCCATCACCCTAGAGGACCTCAATCATCTCGTGACGTCATCATATAAAGAAAACCGTAAATCCACTGCCTCCTAAATCGTTTATACAAATTTCATTTAAAAGATGTTAATTTATTGTATTCGTAATTGATCGTTCCGGAGTTTCCGGGTGTCGATGTACACGAATTTCCATAATGGATGCGATGTTTGAAGACAATGGGTTATCGGCTTAGCCACCACCACCCTTCCGCCCTTCTGATGTTAATAGACCGAACAGGATAATTGACTTAGTCCTACCGGAGAATTAATAAATTTTAACATGAGGTTAAAATATCATTCTGAAGCTGACTACATGTCTGAACATGACTACAATCATCCGCACGCTTCGTCCGAACGTCTGATATAGGAGGCAGTGGATTCAAAGACGTTCCAAACTATCTAGGAGACATCGGATGAGAGTCGCGTTTGGAATGGACACGTCCCTAGTTTTGTCCTATCGCTTTTACCTGCCTCTTAGACCTTTCCACACGCTCCTCAAGCTTCTAAATTCATCCGTACTTCGTCCGAACTTCCGATTGCGGATGCAGTGGATTCCAAGACGTTCCAAACTATCTAGGAGGCATCGGATGTGGCTTGAGTCGCGTTTGGAAGGAACAGACACTCCGCACGCTTCAACAGCTTCTAGACACCGGAGGCAATTTTTTTAATTCTAATTTTAGGGGGCGAAAGTGCTGCGTTCGGTCGAATTAAGCACTTTCCTCTGTATGATAACCTCCTTAAATTTAGATTTAGAGTAGAGCTAAAAAAAAAAAAAGGCGTCTTGAAAGAAAAGGAAAAGTTTAATTTCGAGAAAACTTCAACCGATTGTTACTTTTCTTTTTATAAAAAAAAGTGGTAACCCTGTCTATAGTTTTTCCGTTTGAAACTTTTCCGATTGGACTTTCGCGTACATATTGGGGGAAAACTGAAGTTTTTGAAAATTGTTACTTCCGCTCATTAAACTCCTCCAGGTACCCAGAAGCCTAATTGGTTTTATAGTTTCCGCCGAGTTTAAATTAGAACCCCTTGAACGTTTCGGAACAATTGGATAAGGTTCGAGAAAGACAAACAAGGGAAATAACACCGCTAAATCAATTTCGAAAATCTGGGAGCTGAAACTGACTATCTAAAAGGTAGGGAATTTCAAGAAATTCGCCTCCTAGATCGCTGGAACGTCTTGGAATCCACTGCCTCTGCAATCGGAAATTCGGACGAAGCGTGGATGAACTTAGATGCTTTTGGAGCATGTGGAAAGGTCTAAGAGGCTGGTAAAGCGTAAAGACAAACTAGAGACATGTCTGACCTTTCCAAACGCGACTCTAGCCACATCCGAGGCCTCCTACATAGTTTGGAACGTCTTGGAATCCACTGCCTCCTAGATCGGACGTTCGGACGAAGGGTGTAGATGAATCTAGGGTTTCTTTCTCTTATAAAGGACCTTTTTTCCTAGGAACTAATTAAAATACCGGGCGTGTTTTACCTTCAAATTCTTCCTACCGAACGCCCTTCAAAGGGATAACTTGATTTTATGACGTTTTTCGGCTTCCTCCGGGGGGGGGGGGGGGGGGGCATTTTTTTTGATTCGTCAATCTTGAAGTTAAAAGGGTTTAAAAAAAAAGGAAAACTCCATGAATAAGCAAAACAAGCTGATTAATTTTTCTCCTTTTATGACGGTTTTAAAAAGAAAAGGGCCGTAGTGAGACGGCACCACGGTGCGGGTGAGGGGAGGGGGAGGAGGGGGAAGAGAGGGAAGGAGGGGGTGAAAATTGTAATAAGACGAAAAGCAATTATAAAACTCAAGGGTGATTTATCAGGACCTTCGAAAAACCCATAAAGCGCGGAATTTTCTTTTTTTTTTAAGAAAGAAAAAAAAGGCGATAAAAAAATATTCGATTGTTGATTTAGGACGAAGGAGAGAGGGATGGAAAAAGAAGAAAGAAGCTTTTGTGACCGACCGCCCGTCGACAAAAGGGAACAGCCGGCGAGTTAGGAGATGGGTCCTATTGTGCTCCGTGAACCTCTCAACTAAAAATGGTGAGAAAAAAGATGAAGAAATGGCCAGAATTTAAATTATTTCCCATAAAAGTTTAGGTTTTTTTGAGACGTAGTGACGTCATTGAGGTTCCATGAACGTAAAGCCCACGAGTGTTGGTGGTCAAGGACTCTGGCTCATCCTAGAAGACCTAGCTGCCAGATCGTTGCCTCCGTAAGTTGGTGGTCAAGGACTCTGGCTCGTCCTAGAAGACCTAGCAGATCGTTGCCTCCGTAAGTTGGTGGTCAAGGATTCATGACCATTGTAAATCTCGCTTCCTAGAATCAAAAACTACGTAAACCCCAAAAAACGGTTGCCAAATGTAGTTTATTTTGCCTAAAACCCTAAGAAACACATTATGACATCATCTAGGGCCAAAAACTCCTTAAAAACGGGTGTTTTAACCTCAAGAAGGCTTTTGTCGTGGGTTGGTGGTGAAGGACTCTTCCTAGAAGACCTAGCTGCCAGATCGTTGCCTCCGTAAGTTGGTGGTCAAGGATTCATGACCATTGAAAAACTCGCTTCCTAGAATCAAAAACTAAGCACCCCAAAAAACGGTTGCCAAATGTAATTTGAGCCAAAAACTCCTCAAAATTGTAGTTTATTTTGCCTAAAACCCTGAGAAACACTTGTGACGTCATTTTTGGACAAGAAAGTCCTTAAAAACGGGTACTTTTTGACCTGGACATCCTCAAGTAAAGGCTTTCGTAGGTTGGGTGGTCAAGGACTCATGACAAATAAAAAGCCTCGAGAGAATCTTGAAACAACTTCGGAAAACCAAAAAGAAAGTGCGATTTTGAGCTAAATAAGCCTTGAAAAACCCATTTTTTCCTTAACAAAAAGGATACCTTGAACATTTTCTGTTCCTTCACTTAAGCATTTTAAAGTCAAGGATTGTGTTGATTAGAGCCCCTACCTTCAAGGATTCCTTAGTTTTTCTTGAAAACTACCTTGAAATAAGGAAAACGGGATTCCTTTTATTTCAAGGTCACTTCCAGGGAGGATTACAAAAAAGGACAATTTTCAAGGAAACCTTGAGAAAGGGATCCTTAAGGAATGTATAGATTTATAGTTTGAATCAATTGGTTTAAGAAATAAAGGAATATTTAAAATTTTACGCACCTTGTAAAAAGTGAGAGAAGAAAAGCTTTCTGGACGTGTTTGAACGGTCTGTGGAGGGAAGGGAGGGATAAAGAAAGCAGGTTTGCACGAGGACAGAAAATTGCAACACTGATCCCAAATTTCTGACAAAACCCCCAAAAAAGGGGATATTTTCGCCCCGGAAGGGTTTCTCTGGGACAGTAAGAGGGTTTCTATCCTCCGTAGGTTGGTGGTCAAGACTCTGATTCGCCCTTAAGATGAGGATTGAACGATGACGGATATTGGCAACACTGATCATCACAAATTTCTTCCAAAAACACCCAAAAAAACGGTTATTTTTGGTCCCCAGAAGGGTCCCCTGCGTCGTTCAGGGTGCTATCCCCGTGGGTTGGTGGTCGAGGACTCTGATTCGCCCTTAAGATGAGTTTGCACGATGACGGATATTGGCAACACAGATCATCACAAATTTCTGCCGAACCCCGAACCCCCCCCCCCCCAAAAAAAACTGACATTTTCCCCCGGAAGGATCTCCCTACGACGGTCAGGGTGTTGCTATCCCCCGTGGGTTGGTGGTCAAGGACTCTGATTCGCCCTTAAGATATACAGGTTTGCACGATGACGGATATTGGCAACATTGATCATCAATTTCTTCCAAAACCACCAAAAAAACGGTTATTTTGGGCCCCGGAAGGATCTTCCTACAGGGGGTTGCTATCCCCCGTGGGTTGGTGGTCATGGACTCTGACTTGTCCTCATGATGCAGGTTTGCAAGAGGACGGGAAATGGTAACACTGATCCGTCATAGTTCTTCCAACCCCCCCCCCCCCCCCCCAAAAAAAAAAGGTTGCTTTAAGATAAAAAGTGCTGTACTTACCGCTGTTGAATAGGGTTGGCTGCTCAATCGGATGCAGTCTTGGTTGAGCCTTTCGCGAAGAAGATGCTTCAGCTGAATCCTCGGTATCCGCACGAGTTCTGCTTTCCCTTCTTCATATTCGTCGAGATATCGGGGAAGTTCGTGTACAGAACCATTGCTGGAAGTGGCCTCTTTGTCGGAATTTTTGCCTGAAGAAGATTTCGCTGAAGACGTCTCGCATTTGCATTCTTCCTGTATCGCCTGTGATTCTTCAAGTGTGAAGTAGACGGATGCGGCACCTTCTTCTCGCAATGTCCTCACCGATTGTAAAAGGCGATTTCTGTGCGATGGATTGAAAACGCCGATCGCGTCGAGATCCGGGTCGCCGACTTGCTTGCAGATCTCAAGATCGTCGTATCCATTATCCAAAAATGATTCGGCGTACTGCCCCAAATGGAGGCTCCTCAGCCACTCGACCACGATATTCGAGTTTGACATTTCACCGTTAAAAACTCGCATGTTCACACCACATAGTAAACACATAACATCACAACACAACCTTCTCGCTCCACGATATCAGACATATTGACATACTTGCCATAGTACGCCGGACGGAATCAGATGAAGCAGCACCTTCTACCCGTCACTCCCATCTACCGGATTTTAAAACAACTAAAATGCTGGTGGACGATCCAGGAGTCAATTTCAATTTTAAACTGCCAAGTATTTTGGTCTATATTGGTTAATAGTCGCTCGGATCTAGGAGGCAGTTTAAAATTCAAATTGTCTCCTCTTTGATTGGTGGATGATCTGAGAGGGAATTTGAGTCTTAAACTGCCTCCTAGATATAACGAGCGACTATTGACCAATATAGACCAAAATACTTTAAAAAATTGGGTTTTTATTTTTTTTTGGTCTTTACCCTATTAATCTATTAAATATGTTTGTTTTCTTTGATTGGTGGATGATCTCAGAGGCAATTTGAATTTTAAACTGCCTCCTAGATCCAGCCACTGCCTTCTGGATGGTTGAACAATCGTAAAATCAGTCACGTTAGCCAACTTGAACGAGATAAAAAGGAGTTAACTTCAGGTTTCCTAATTTTTAAAAGCTATTTGGAAAGGACCCTGAAATTCCACAGCCTTCGAGATAAAATAAATAATAGAAATAATTTATATTTACGATAGTGAACAATAGAAAATTTTTAAGCCACTTAATAAGCCACATTATAAAATACATTTGAGGCAACCATGTTTTTCAGGTGAAGATAAATGGCAGTCGCTGACGCAGAAATGACCACATGGAAGTAATTTGCCGCAAGAAGCGGAGCATGCGAAATCGCCGAAATGTCCATCGTCGGTAAAAACGTGGCATTCATACCGGCATTTATGTCCACATTTAAGAAACTGATCGCAAATCCGTTTACATCTATGCACAATCATATGTTCCTTATCGAGATTCGGGTGGCATTTGCTTCCGCAAAAATGTCCACATTTGAGCATTTTGGCGCATTTTGCACTACATGAATATTCGCCGACGTGTTCTAACCCGAAATGGCATCTAAATTCACAATAGTGCCCACAATTCAGTTTTTTTAAACATTTTTTCTCACATTTTAACTCAAAATTGTGCTCGGTACAATCTCTATTACATTCATGTCCGCAATCAAATTGAAATTCACAAATTTCGTCCTAAAAATTGAAAAAAATTATTAAAAAATTTAGGAGGCTGTGGTGAAAACGTACAAAATCAATGTCTGGAACATCATTTGTACCAACTGAATCATGAATCAGCTGAATCCTTTTTCGTTTTGTTCTTTTGTTCTTTGTGGTCTTTTTGTCCTCTTTTATTTCAATTTTTTCATCTTTAACCTCTACAGTCTCTTCTAACTTAAGGCATGTTGGCAATCGTGCTTGGTGAGTCGTTGTGGCATTTTTCTTGGCATCGATGTCCACAATCCATTTGTTGGCAAGATTGGATGCAAGCGAATTCTTTGATATGAGAAGAATCACGGCCATGGCATGGAAAAGTGCAGGTGTGGCCACAGAAATTTTTTTCCTACAACCCTGATTGCAACCTCCGTTTAAATGTAAGCGGAGTTGGTCGCCATCTTTGATTACCTCTTGACGACCATGGGGTTGGCAAACGATTGTTAAGGTCGGCCCTAAAAGAGAAGCCAAATGTAAAACAAAATGGGGAAAACAGGCCTACCAATAGCATTTTGTAGTTTAATTCTTCCTCGACAGTCCTCCACATGGCACTTTTTTTGCTCAAAATTCCATATTTCCAAAAATAATAATCCATGGCGAGCACTGAGGGCGACGCAAACACGATTGACGACATTTAAAAATCCAATATTTAAAAATTTGTTGTTCCGAACTAAAGAAAGTAAAACGATTTTTTCTGTTTCCTTGATAGCTATCGACGGTCGCTATGATCACTTTTTCTATTTCGGGGAAGTCATTTTTCAAAGATGCTCTCTCCTAAAAAAAAAAAGTGAATTTTTTAAAAACATGGACTTAAGTAAAAAAGATACCTTAAACCCCCTGGAAACATGGAGGTCAGATAAAGGACTCTCGACATTCCACTGCCTTCTAAATATATAGAGTAAGTGAAACTAAAAGAGGGTGAATCAGAGTCCTTGACCACCAACCCACGGGGGATAGCAACCCTCTGACCGACCCTTCCGGGGCGAAAATATCTGTTTTTTGGGGAGTTTAGGAAGAAATTTGGGATAATCAGTGTTGCAATTTTCCGTCTTCATACAAACCTGCTCCCCCCCCCTCCCTTCACAGACCTGTTTAAACAAGTCCAGGAAGCTTTCCTTCTCTCACTCTTTACAAGGTGCGTAAAATTCTAAATAATCTTTTTGTTACTTAAACCAAATGATT
>JACGAQ010000609.1:0-110266 GCA_014119065.1 Orius insidiosus | reverse complement strand
AAAGCAATGTTGTGATGAATTTATTTAATTTTTTTATTTCCAATTGCTTCAAGCAAACAAAGATTTACATTACTTAGTACCAAGGAACTAAGAATACTTGATTAATATTGATAAAATAAAAGCGTGCGTAACATATTTGGGAATTTAAAAAGTTTATTTGTATTTGAGAATATACTCTTGAAGCTTTTCTACGGCCGCACCCGAGAAACCATCAACCTAAAAAAAAAATCAAGTTATTGGAATGTAGGAAATTTTAAAAATGTTGATATCAAGGTTGTATAACAAGTAATTTTCCAATGAGTCATTCTACCATGTAAATAACTAATGATTCACCTTTTCTTTGTTTTTGATGAAGATGAAAGTTGGCATTGCAGAAATGTCATACCTCGCCGCCAATCCTCGCATTCATCAACGTCGACTTTAAGTACGACGATTTCCGGATGTTCTTTCGCCAATTCCTACAGAAAAGATTATTTACTTAATTAAAAAATGTAAATAAACCTCAAGTTTGGGAGCTATGTTTCGGCATGGGCCGCACCAAGTTGCATGAAAGTCGACAACCACAAGGTTTGATCCGGCCTCGGCCAGTTTTTCGTCGAATTCCGCCTGAAAAGTTGGTATAACTGAGTAACAGTGTGACACTTAGAAAAACATAAATAATTTGGTCTACCACCCTTACGTAACATCATGAGAATACTATCAAGTTGGTAAAAATGAATAAGATTATTGAAGATAAAAACAAACTAGGGTGGCAATTCTTAATTTCTAATTCCTTAATCATAATAAAATATATTTAAGTTTCAAACTAAACGAAAATTTAAAATTATACTTACAGAGTCTTTAACGTGATGGGTCATTTTTCCGGAGAAAAAAATGGATCGAATAATCAAAGACCGATTAAATATTTAGAAAAGCCGAAGTCGGAAAATAAGAACACGTAAAAAGTACTTTAATGACTAATTCCCAATGATAGTTAACTGGTGGGGTAGGGCATTTATGGAAGGGCAGCCTCAGGTTAGACAACCTAGCTAATTTCCCCAACACGACAGGTTATTTCGATTAAAACATATCTACCTAAAATTTATGTTTAAAGAGAAATTTTTGAAGTAAAATTTAAATAGATTTTTAAAGAAATAAGTTTACTAAAATACAAGCAATAAAAGTTTGCAATATAGTTTTTATTTAATAAAGCAAAGTTTACATGATGTATTTATTGATATTTTTTTATTATTTATATTATTTGAACGTAAAGGATCTTTTATGATGTTTTAAATAAAATAAATGAAATTGGAAAATGGCAACACTGATTACTCTGGTGTCCCGAGTCGGAAACGGGAAGAGATTCCTTTAATTGTGATTCAACTTTCAAGTACAAATGGCTACCCTTTAGTATTTTAATTTTGTGTATTTTAACTCCGAGTTCGCATTTAATCAGTGTTGGTTTTTATGTTTTTTAGACGCCGTTCGCACCGAAATAATGGAAGAGGTAAATTGAAATGAAAGTTCGGATTTTGGAGTGAAAGTAAGCGTAAAGAAAAAGTCTGTGGTTTATGATTCTTTTGTTGGTGGTCGTAATGGCCGTAGGGATTGTCAAATATCAAGTTTTATGTTCTATTTCTTCATTTATGTTTGATCCGTTTTGCTTGAAAGGTTTTATTTTTTATTATATGTTTTCTTTTGTGTTTTTAATGGTATTTATGTTATTTCTTTTTTGTTTTGTTTTTTCAGATCTGAAAGGAAAATGGGTCATCATCGCCAATGGAGTTCAAGGAGTACTTATGAAGTAACATGTTGGACTGAACAAAGTTTTATGATGTGAAGTGTTTTTTAAACAAATTCCGTCTTTTTCCGTTAAAAAGACGGGTGATTGATAAAAATGGTGCTGTGAAAAAAAATTCGGGTCGCCAAAATGGAATTACGGTTGTTGATGTTTTTTGCCGTGTTTACGCGGGGTCTCTGCGACCAAGATAGTTTTGCGAGTGTAATGGCATCCGATAAGAAATCGGAAGACGATTTTAATAAGACTTTGTCAAAAGATATATCTAAATATTTGAGAGGTGCGAGGACACCTCCGACGCCGCCGACGCGAGTGATACCGTCGTATTCGCCGCCCGGTCGAGTGTTTACTCCGCCTCTACCACCTGCAGTTGAGACTTATCCGTTTTCGAATAAAGCGATATTGCGGAGTAGCAATTCAGATTCCGCGATCGGTAGCCGCCGTCCGATACCGCCTCCACCGAGTTTTAAACATTCCGAAGAACTTATACCGATCAGGCCGCCTGATCTTGTACCGCGTGATGCCAAGAAGAAAACGTTAAACACGCCCAGTCATAAAAAGGCCCTGACCCTTCATATACTGAAACGTCAAGTACGACCTCTTCAAATACTAGAATCAACGAAACCTTCGATTTCCAGCCTATCCTTCCATATCCAAGCATCTCGCGAATATTATCAGGAGGGAGCGGCCGAAAACATGATAGCCTCCAAGACATCCTGGAGCGGACTCGTCTAGACAAAGAGCCGAGAACTATCAAACAAGAAAGTAAAAAATCTAATCCCTCCTGTAATAGAAGAGAAGGCCAAAGAAGAGGACGAGGAAGAAGAGGATGAAGAGGAAGAAGAAGAGGAGGTCATTGAGATGCCTAAGAGCCACCGAAGAAAGAAGAAAAAGTCAAAGAGCCTGCCACGGAAATTCCGAAATGGCCTGAAGAAGCTCAAAAGCAAGAAGTTGAGACAGAATCGGAGCGTCCTGAACCACGCACAAGACATGTCTTAGGAATCGCCTGGGACATCCATGTTTATCTTATCGCCACTTTATTCGCTCTCCTCGCCCTCGTCTCGCTTCTCAACATAATCAGACTGACATATTTCAAGCATCTTCTAAGCCGCGGCTTCTTCCTATCATTTCACGGCATATTGTTGATCATAGGATGCATGCGAAGTTTCTATTTGTTCTACGACCCTTACAACATTAACAAAATTCTCCCTGTCGATATCTCAAATCTTTTAATGCATATGGTCTTTCCTTTGTTGACTTCAGCTTTTTCGATCTTATTTTTGTTCCTTTTAACCGCAGCGGAAGTAAAAGCGATCAACAGAATCCAACGGGTGTCTTTTCTCGCGATTTTTATAGTTTTGTATCTCTCGGTGAGCTTCAGCGTACATTTTTATGCAAAAGAAACACCTTATTCTGTCCTTTTACCGCTTATATGTAAATGTATTTATTATTTTATGCGTAGGGTTAGGTTTGGCTTATTTATATTTGTATAAAAGTCTTTCACAGTCGTGTGTCCAGAAATCTGGACATATGTACAGTACAGAAGGTGAAAGATGGAGTTTGGCGCATGCCGTACGAGTTACGTTGGCGACTGCCATGTTGAGCCTTCTTATGGCTGCCGTACATTTGTACGGGATGCTTGGAGATTATGAGATGTTGACGAAAGACAGACCCCAACCGTGGCTTTGGTGGGTTTTCAGCTTTCAGTGCGCGTCATCGAAATTTCAATGTGCGCTTTGCTTTCGTGGGCGGGTATGCAGAGGGACACTAGTCTTCCCGAGCAGCCGACAAGCGTAGAAGACATCTATCCGACGATCTGCACTACGAATCAAGCGTACACTATGCGTTCTGCAAAGCACTACGACGACACCTACCCGCTGAACAGCCTCCACGCTCACTCCACACAGCCGAAAGGCGTTCCATCAAAAAACATCCATCCTTAGACCGTAGACTTCAACCCTCGCCGTCCATGTTAGTCGCCGAGAACGGTTTCGTCCGCTTTCGCACGATCGCCGATGCCGAAATACCGGACGACCCTTACGCGACTGCCACCGCCATTCATGAATTCGCATGAAAAACTTTTATTTCTTTTTACCTTGTAGATGTTCCTTAGTCGATGTTTTATAGTGGATACATTCCCGCTATCATGTGATTTTTAAGCAGTTTACTGCCGTATTTTAGACAGAAAAAAAAATTTTTAAATCAAAGCTTAGGTTTATGGTCCTGTCTGACCGAATTCAGAGTCTGATATATTTGTATATATTTGGTCTCTTTGCCACTATGTACTGATTTTCTTTTTTTATTTACTCGATAGCAATTAGCTAAGTTTGCACATAAAAGAAATAAATCCATCCTATTTATTAAAGCTTTATGATCCAGACAGTGTTGTCGATTTGTGATAAAATTTTGCATATTGTTGTATGGCCCCCACCTAATGATCTAATTTGTTCTATTTTTCTACTAGGAATCGCTCATTTCCTTTAAAAAAAATTTTCCACAATATTTATCTGATAATTTTTAGGCAGGCCCTAACAAGCTCATTTTTAAAGCTAAAATTTCAATTTTTACTACATATTAAACACTTTTATCTCTTCTATCTTAAAATGAAAAAGAAAAAACAGAACCCATCTTAAATTAATCTCAACCACTAATTTCACTTTTAGAAACTAAAGATTTTCTTTTAATTTTGTGGTTTATTTTCTTCTAAACTTTTGAGCATTCCTTTTATTTCTGTGATAAAAAAAAGGGACGTTAGATCTAAAGTTCCCCGCATCACAGCTTTTCTTGGCTTGTACTTAGTGCCATTTTTTTTTAATACAACGATCTTTGTACATAGAAAGCATGCAACATTTTATCTTGTCTGGACTTAACAATAGCTGTGAATATTAAAATGACAAAAGTATTATAATGATATTAAGCCTGTATACTACATTTCTATGTATATTTTAAAGCTTTCCCCCCCTTTTTTTTAGAGTACCTACATAGCCATTATTCGGTTGAGGGAAATCTCCGCCCAGGATAGTCCTTATTTCTGTATAGATCTTAACATAGAATCTCTCGTAGACTTTTTTTTAAACTGTAATATAAGCAAACTGTGTTATTGGCTATGTACTTAGGGTAATCGCTGCCGATGTATCATATTCCCTTTTGTAGATAGTAGGATTTTATTTTTGAGAAAATATATGTACGTCATTATGTTTTTTTTTCGCACTTTTAATTGTATATTTCCGCTTTTTTTATAATTTTTTCTTTTTATATTATTTTTTATACGATAAACATATCACGTACATGTATTTTCTACTATATGTGTGGCCGGAGATGTTATATGTCATATGTATGGTTTCATTAGCCTTCTAATTTTACAGGTTCACTTAACACAAGTGTATATGTATTTACATATAATGTACAAAAATATTTAAAAAATATATATGCCCAATTTATTGGAGGTTAATTTTTGTGTTTTTTTGTGGTCCTAGTTTCCAGTCAGATTTTAAACGGTTCCAAGCTGTCCCGATTAAATATTACTTCCTTAAAGAAGTTACTGTGATCTTTACCGATCTCAACTTTGTCTGTGGTGCCGGCCGGCCGTCCGTCCGAAGCATTTTTTCCGTAACACTTTACGGCCACAGTTTTCAACTGATTTTCACCAAATTTTCTTTAGTCGGTGAACAAGAAACTGGCGAGGGCGATTTTTGAATTTCAAAAAATGGCGGAGATATGTCTGTTTGAAATTTTAAAAAATTCGCTGCGGTTGAACCGTTGGTCCGATTTTCACCAATTACTCCTTATATTTTTAAAGAATTTTTGGTGTAAAAAAATTGCCACTTTTTAATTATTTTTTTTTTAGTAGGGAGAAATTTCATAATTCTACCCATTAAGAGAGGCACATCCCTAGGCCAAAGAGCCCATTATTTCTACCTTGACACTTGGAAAAATTTTCGAAAAATAGAACTTCGAAAATTTTTCAAAAAAAAAAAAAGGAAAACCCGGAAAATTTTTCGAAAAAAAAGGAAAACCCAGAAAATTTTTCGAAAAGAAAGGAAAACCCGGAAAATTTTTCGAAAAAAAAAACTTTGAAAAAAAAATGGTCCTATTTCCACCAATTACTCCTTATATTTTTTACGAATATTTAGTGTCACTTATCAATTATTAATTTATTAATTATTATTTTAGTAGGGAGAAATTTGATACTTCCACCCGTTACGAGAGGCACATCCCTAAGCCAAAGTGCCCATTATTTCTACCATAATACATTAAAAAAAATGCAAATTTAAAAAAAGAAAAAAAAAAATATGAAAAATTTTTCAAAAAAAAAATTCCCTCTTGTTATCCCTCGTTTGTACTTGCCCTCCTTTATACTTCCCCCTCCTATATTTCTATTTCTCTTCAATGAAGTGTTCATTGGGAGCTCTTCAAACTAGTTTTTTACAAGGTTAATAAAAATAAATTAAAAGATTCTTCAAATAAATATATTTTTAAATTAAATTAACAAGAACGAGATCATGGCTGCATAAGTGCTCTGCGAAAACTTTAATTCCTTCAAATGTCTCCTGGGAAATGGTCGGCAGAAGATTTTCTGGTGCATGGAATCCTTCTTGTGGGAATCCCCGTCCAGGCAATTCGATTGTGTAAACGTATTTGATGCCAACGGAACCTTTAGCCCAATCATCGCTTCCACCAGCTCCAACACCTATCAAAATATAACAATTTTAAAGATTGGTATCACTAGACCTTAAATATTCTTGGTCCTTCTTGGTTTATATACCGGGTGTCCGGAAACACTTGGCATACGTCTGGAAGAGCGTTAAAAATGGTTTTATGAAAAAAAGTTAAATGTAAACCCCCCTTAATTTAAATCAAAATTTTATGGTGTAGTTTAAAAGGGTGCCCCCAACAGAACCTAACGTCGTTATTTAAATAAAACCCCTATTTTTTATTTAATCTACGCAAATTTCAAGTTGATTGACTATTCATATGACCATTTTCAACAACTTTAAAAAAATGTCAAATTTTAGCGTTTTTTGCGCTAAAATCCATTAAAATTTACCTAAGAGACTCTTTTTTTTTTTTTTTTTTTAATTCACTTATTTTTGTCCAAAGATTCCAATTATCACAAATTCAACCATCTTCGCATTCTGCATCACGAGATGTCGTCGCTACGGCCTTTTTTCAAGTTAAAACCCCAATTTTTATTTTAGAAATAAAATTAGCGGTTTTTGAAATAATTTTTCTTGGCTTGAAATTTGATAATTGGAATCTTTGGACAAAAACAAGTGGAATTAAAAAAAAAATAGTCTCTTGGGTCGATTTTAACGGATTTTAGCGCAAAAACGCTAAAATTTGAAATTTTTTAAAATCGTCAAAATGTCATATGAATAGTCAAATCAACTTGAAATTTTGCGTAGATTACGAATCTGAAATAAAAAATAGGGGTTCTATTTGAAATAACGAAGTTAGGTTCTGTTGGGGGAACCCTGTATATCCAAACATTTTAAACTACACCATCAAATTCTTGATTTAAATTAAGGGGGTACATTTAACTTTTTTTCATAAAACCACTTTTTAACGCTCTCCCAGCGTATGCCATGTGTTTCCGGACACCCGGTATATAAATTTCTAGATATTCGTTTTTTTTTAATGAATACCTGGATATTCGTAAGGATTTTTTTAAATGAATGGATATTCATAAGGATCTTTAACGGAAAAAAAAATTTTCAACTTGCCGACTAGATGAGTTGTTGGTCCCACAACATATTTTGTCCCATTATACCGTGTTATTTCTAAAGCAGCTTTTTTCCCAAGAGAATCCTACAATGTACAAATTAATAAAAAGAAAAAAACAATTTTTGTAAATTTTACCAAATCTTGCCAATCTGGCGGCACAAGATCCGTGTATCCCCAAGGATAGATAATCGCCTGTAAAGTATTTTTTTTGTTTTATTCATTATGAATATGGAAAACTTACAGTGGCAGCACTGTGAAGAGTCAAATACATTTTAATTTCGTTCTTTTTCGACAAAAAGAAATTCGCAAATGAAGAAACTTCCGGCTCCGAAAAAGGAAAAGGTCCTCGATAATTTTTATCGCAAGGATTATCACTTGATCCGGCTCCTACAATTGATGAGGATAATGTATTTTATAATATTTTCTAAGTACCTCCCCAATAAAACCCGAAGTTTCTGTTCAAGTCGACTCCGTCGCATCGAGCATCAAAGGTTCTTGCACGATTTTTTCTCCATAGCCTCCCCTAAAAGAATATTTAATAAACACAATATAAATAAACTCACATTTGTTGATTCCATCGAAAAAACGTAGCCATCAGGATTGAGCAAAGGGAAAATGTACCAGTTTAATTTTTCGGTCAATTTGTATCGTTGAGAAGGCGATTATGAGATGTATGGCAACCACAGGTGCGACCCATTCTCTGGCATGAATACCCGCATCAACAAAAACCGTCGGCTTCAAAGTTTTTCCTCGGCTGATCTTAATTCCGTTTATTTTCCTCCCCTCCACACTCTGACCTATCGTCAGATGTTCAACCGAATCTTATTCTCTTGTGCTACTTTCAATAAAAAATCTGAAATCTAATATAATATTAAAATGATGCAACATTTTTTAGTCTGCAGAAGATGGCAATGAAATAGAAGTTTATCTTTTAATTTCTTTATTTTGCCCAATGCTTCACTCTTGGTGAGCATTAACTATGGACAAGTGATACAATTATTATTATTATTATTATTTATTATTATTATTATTTTTTTTTTTTTTTTTTTTTTTTTTACATAGCATTCTCAGATAATTAATTAGGCAAAATAAGAAATTCAAAGATAAACTTCTGTTGCCGAAAACAAAATTTTAAAAAATGAAATAAAATAATACCTCTTTGTATGTTTTATAGTTGAAATCTCTATAAAAAAATAATAATTAGCATAATAAATAAATAATTAAACTTACTCGCAACTAATGCTGGAGACACAAGCCAATATTAATGTGAAATAGCAAAATTCATTTTTATGTACTCTTTGACTTTTTCTTTTTTGAGGGTCACATTAGTTTTCTAGTAGTTTCTTGTCATCAAAAGGATTTCCTGCCTCTTGAAGGTGGAACTGGTTCCTGTCCACAGTCTCAACCTCTTTATATATTCAAAAACCCTTCCACTCTCCTTCAGCAATAGCTTGTTTTCGCTCATTTTGAACTTAAACGACTGGATTAACTTAAAATAAGCTGTCTGAGCACAAAATTTTATTATATGACTTAGAAAATAAACAAGCATTAATGAATAACTGTATGTTGAACTCAAAAAAAAATTTTTTTTTGCCAGAATGACCAGTCGAATGAGAAAACCAGTCGGATTCCATCAGTGACATTTCTTCTTTCTCCATGTCCTTGAACTCACACTTGAACTTCAAAAAAATTTGAAGTGCAAATCATTATGATTAAATTTGTTTTATTTCATCAGTCATATAATTGCACCATTCAATTGACGGTGCAACTTCAGATCTGCTTTGCATCAGAAATGACGAATTGTAGCAAATTGTATACTCTTCTTTCTTATTATTCTTCAGACATCGAATGCACATTTATCTCATTGTCTGGAAAAATAAGATAATTTTAAAATATAGCTTCTACGTTCCTTTTACACAATATAGTAGGTATTGCATCAAGATCCACATTAACTCTGGCTTTCTTTCAACCAGTTGTAACCACCAAGATTCTAGAGTAGTACAAACATTTTTTTCATTCCTTAT
Source organism: Orius insidiosus (assembly GCA_014119065.1). Lineage (NCBI taxonomy): Eukaryota > Metazoa > Arthropoda > Insecta > Hemiptera > Anthocoridae > Orius > Orius insidiosus. The sequence goes on along the minus strand of JACGAQ010000609.1, from coordinate 100,741 downwards.
GTGTAAGGAATTATATTATTGTCAGGTGGTTTTTAAGTCTGATCACACTATCTCAAGTTCCAGTTTTTGGGAGGGGTCTTCCATGGACATCTTCAGCAACACTTGATGACAGCAATTTCCATCGGATTATTATTAAATTTTTTTTTAATTGCCAAAAATGACGGGGATCTGTCTGTCTAACTTGCTTAATGAGATAAAGCGATACTATTGGTCGAATCATTGCTAAATTTTCTCCTTTTTATTATAGAATTTTATTGAACAAAGAGTAGGGTAGTAGGGAGTGTTGTAAAAATGATGGGGATCTGTCTGTCTAAAACTTGCTTAATGGAGATAAAGCGATGCTATTGGTTGAATCATTGCTTTTTCTTTTTGTATTATAGAATTTTATTGAACAAAGTAAGGTAGAGTTGCAAAAATGGCGGGATCTGTCTTCTAACCCTTGCTTATGAGATAAAGCGATACTATTGGTTGAATCAATGCTTTTTCTCCTTTGTATCATCGAATTGAACAAGAGTAGGGTAGTAGAGAGGAGTTGCAAAAATGACGGGGATCTGTCTTCTAACTTGCTTAATGAGATAAAGCGATACTATTGGTTGAATCATGCTTTTTCTCCTTTGTATATCGAATTGAACAAAGTAGTAGGAGAGGAGTTGCAAAAATGGCGGGGATCTGTCTTCTAACTTGCTTAATGAGATAAAGCGATACTATTGGTTGAATCATTGCTTTTTCTCCTTTGTATTATAGAATTTTATTGAACAAATAGTAGGGTAGAGTTGCAAAAATGGCGGGGATCTGTCTTCTAACCCTTGCTTAATGAGATAAAGCGATACTATTGGTTGAGAATCATGCTTTTTCTCCTTTGTATTGTAGAATTTTATTGAACAAAGAGTATTAGGGAGGAGTTGGGGCTTTTTAAAGATGGTTCTTTAACAGAAGTAGTCAACAAACAATTGTAATAATTTATGATTTAGTTTGAATGTGCAAGTGATTTTTTGAGACAGCTTCAGAGGATCTTGAGTAATTTCAGAGTCCTAGGTCATAACTCTGATTTATTGCGCACGTAATTCCATTTTTTACTCAAATTTTAATATTACTGCCCTTGAAATTATGATTTAATTTGTTACGTCCTTCAATTATGCCCTTGGTTTTAGGCGCCGAGTTCCGTTCGAAAAAATTGTGGAGGGGTCTCCCAAAAAGTGACAACGCTATCGATTGGACAAATCAACGCCCAAGATAATGTTGGTCAACCTGTTCTAGTTCCTTTCTCGTGAACTGTGAAGTTGTCGTCACCGTATTTTCTCTTTTGGTAATTTCTTTTCTTTATTTTATCTATAAATGTAGTTTTTAAATAATAGAACGTCATTTTATTATTCAACGTTACGTTTTTATTGTTTAAAATTTGATTTCTTTTTACGATCTTAAAGTGTTTGTGTAAAACACGTGGTCCGCCGACTAACCTTTCTGTTAGCTGTTGTTTATATTTTGTTGATATTTGTGTGTTAGATTCAGAGATCATGGCTGAAGAAACTTGGGGTGATGAGCCAGTCGCGGTCGGCGAGACGTTCGATTCGGCGCCGGTAGCACCGTCGGCCGAACTCCCTGAAGTCAAGCTTTTCGGGAAATGGAACTGCGAAGAGGTCCACGTCTCCGATATGTCCCTTCAGGTTTACCATCGTTTTTCTCATTATTTATATAAATGATCTTTTTTTTGTAGGATTACATCGCTGTGAAGGAAAAGAATGCGAAATATCTTCCTCACTCGGCCGGACGTTATGCGGCAAAGCGGTTCCGTAAAGCTCAGTGCCCGATCGTTGAACGTTTAACTTGCTCGCTCATGATGCACGGTCGTAACAACGCCAAGAAACTCATGGCTGTTCGAATTGTGAAGCATGCGTTCGAAATCGTCCACCTTCTGACTGGCGAAAACCCTCTTCAGGTTCTCGTCAATGCCATCACCCTTTCAGGACCAAGGGAAGATTCCACTCGTATCGGACGTGCCGGTACAGTCAGAAGGCAAGCCGTCGACGTCTCTCCATTGAGACGTGTCAACCAGGTAAGCGGCAACTGCTTTATTTCGATACAGCTGCAACACTGTCTGAACACCCAGCAAGTTATTAATGCTTTGATTTCCAGGCTATCTGGTTGCTGTGTACCGGAGCTCGTGAAGCCGCTTTTAGAAACATCAAGACATCGCTGAATGTTTGGCCGACGAACTCATCAACGCAGCGAAAGGCTCATCCAACTCGTATGCGATCAAAAGAAAGACGAGTTAGAACGTGTCGCCAAATCTAACCGTTAAAGATTTTCTTATGTTATTTCGTATAAATAATAAACAAAAAAAAAATAACAAAATTTTTGATTAAAAAGTCTTTTACATAAATCCTTTTTATTGTGTCACCTGCACTGAAACTTCCTCTCATACTTTCATCACACATAATAATTAGTTAAATACCTACATTTTGTTGTTGCAATGTTCATTCTTAGTTAATAAATTTATCCAAGGGAAGTTATTGTTAAGATGGATGTTTATGGGAAAAGTCAACCCTAGGGTTGATGGTGCTAGGGGCATTTACATTAGGATTATTGCTCGCTGAACACACGATTTGAGCTGTCAATTCAGCGCTAAAGGTTTTACCAAGGAAATGCGACAAATCGCTGGCGGGTCGCAGACTCGCAGTATGGACTTAAGAAATTTCTTGCTCAATGTCCATTGCTGTTTCTGGTTGATGGTGACTTTGTCTACGTTTATTCCCACGCCATGACTTTGTCTACATTTATTCCTACTCCATATCCCCATTCTTTTAGGTAGATTCTGAAATCTACTATCTGAAAGAGATTTCTTTCAGAATCTACCTATTTTTATAGTCAATGTCATCAAAGTTAATGTTAATATGAAATTTAAAAAAATAATGTAATGTGAATTTTGAGCTATCGTGCTCAAATCAGGCCTGGCTGGGCGAATAGTTTTTAAGCATATTTGGTAGATTTTTTTTTTCTCTGAAAGTATGTTTTGTCGATGCTAGAGCAAGAACCAACATCAAGTTGGCAACACTTCCATAACTGTGATTTGGTGACGTCACGAAGAAAAGAATGCAGAGGGGCCACTGGCCAGGTTTAGAATAGAAAAATGTCTTGATAAACAAGGCATTTCACATTTTTAATTTTAGGGAGTTTTCCGTATTTATTTTTTTCGTTATGTTCGCAATATAAAGATTCGTTTTAGAAAAAAAGAATGGACAGCACGGAATACGAACTGGTAAGAAATATGACTTTGTTGTTTTTCTTTGAGAAGTTGATGGATAAAGGAGGCCGAGGACTTTGCACGATTTGAGCTGTCAATTCGGCGCTAAAGGTTTTACCAAGGAGATGCGACAAATCGCTGGCGGTTCGCAGTCCGGACTGAAGAAATTTCTCGCTCAATATCCGTCGCTGTTTCTGGTCGATGGCGACTTTGTCTACGTCAATTCCTACGCGATATCCCCCGAAAAAGAAAGTCCTGGCAAACGTGACTACGCCAAAGAAGCCGTCGAGTATTTTTCAAAAACTCCGTCAATATGGAGAAGGGACTGAAGTTCCGATCAAAAGTCTTTTGGGACATCGCTCGCAAGCATCCCCAGTCGTCCGCCACATATCAGGTCAACATATCAAAGAATTTCATGACTTCCTATGTAGGTATCCAAACGATTTTATTGTAACGAAGACACAGTTATGCTCAAAGAATACGAAGGGAAAGAGCCGAGACCATTCAAAGAAATTGAAGAAGTCAAAGTCGATTCAGCGACTACTTCAAATTGGTCGCTTTTTTGAAACAATGTATAGAAATGAAAGGTCCTTTGATTGTGGATCAATTGTTTCATCATGTTGAAACATTTTTTCAAGAAGAAGTTTATACATTTTTTCAAAATCCTCAGGACCTTGCTACATTCTTGAAGATGCATTCAAACCTATTTAACGTGCAAGCGAACCTGGTCACGTGTGCCAAAGACAGCGAAAACAACAACAACAACAACAAAACGAATCTTCAAAATATGTCGTTGAAGCAAAGAGTTAATAGTTTAGTGATGAAAACGTTGGCGGAGAATACGGAAAAAGATCGAAATTTAGCGACTACGACTGTCGGTGAAAATTGGAAGTTTAAAGTTTTGCAGAATACGAAAGTCATCACTTCGTAAAGGAATGTGCGGTTTTGATAGAGGAGCTGATGAACAGCGGCGAAGCAGTTTCGTTTGACTCCGAGGGTGTCAATTTAGGCAATAATGGACAACTGACTCTTCTTCAAATCGGCGACTCCTCCGGCCGAGCATACATTTTAGACTTGGTCACATGCCCGAATATAATGGGAGAAGTTAAAAAACTATTGACTTCGCCAAAAATTGTTAAGGTACTTGAAAAGCAAGAGTTGTATTGGTAGGTACCATTTCCCCAAACCCTTGGATCAACCCCATACCACTTCTGATGTCCACTACTCTTATGTCCATTATCCCACTTCTGATGTCCACTATTCTTATGTCCATTATCCCCTTCTTATGTCCGCTATCCCACTTCTGATGGTTGCTATCCCACTTCTGATGTCCACTCTTCTTTTATCCATTATCCCACTTCTGATGTCCGCTATCCCACTTCGTCCATTATCCCACTTCTGATGTCCACTATTCTTATGTCCACTATCCCACTTCTGATGTCCACTATCCCACTTCTGATGTCCACTATTCTTATGTCCATTATCCCACTTCTGATGTCCACTATTCTTATGTCCATTATCCCACTTCTGATGTCCACTATTCTTATGTCCTATCCCACTTCTGATGTCCACTATCCCACTTCTGATGTCCACTATCCCACTTCTGATGTCCACTATCCCACTTCTGATGTCCACTATCCCACTTCTGACGTCCCTATCCCACTTCTGATGTCCACTATCCCACTTCTGATGTCCACTATTCTTATGTCCATTATCCCACTTCTGATGTCCACTTTCTTATGTCCATTATCCCACTTCTGATGTCCTTCTTATGTCCGCTATCCCACTTCTGATGTCCGCTATCCCACTGTCCGCTATCCCACTTCTTATGTCCACTATCCCACTTCTGATGTCCACTATCCCACTTCTGATGTCCATTATCCCACTTCTGATGTCCATATCCCACTTCTGATGTCCACTATCCCACTTCTGATGTCACATTCTTATGTCCATTATCCCACTTCTGATGTCCACTTCTTATGTCCATATCCCACTTCTGATGTCCACTTATGTCCACTATCCCACTTCTGATGTCCTATTCCCATTCTGATGTCCACTTCTTGTATCCCACTTCTGATGTCCACTATCCCACTTCTGATGTCCCTATCCCACTTCTGATGTCCACTATCCCACTTCTGATTTCCACTATTCTTATGTCCATATCCCACTTCTGATGTCCACCATTCTTATGTCCATTATCCCACTTCCGATGTCCACTCTTCTTTTATCCATTATCCCACTTCTGATGTCCACTATCCCACTTCTGATGTCCACTATCCCACTTCTGATATCCACCGTTCCACTTCTGACGTACACAATCCCAGTTCTGAGTTGGCTTGCCTCAAATCATTAAAAACACTATTTTTAGCGTCCCTTCCTCCCAACATTCCAAAAAGCAAATTGCGGGTTTGGGGACACATTTGCCTACCTTACCATTTGATTACTATTTATTGCTTTCAATGAGAAATAATTTATTTTTATTTTTAGGTCATCCATGATTGCAAAAATGACAGCATCAATTTGTATAATCAATATGGAATAATACTTGAAAATGTGTTTGATACCAGGTAATTTATTTGTGCTGACAAATCTCCATTTAACTGAATTTTGGGCGTTTTTTTCTCTTTCTTTTGTTTACATTTAAAGCGTTATTTGATTATGGTTTTTTTTAGGCTGCACATGCTGTTATTCAACTTCAGCTTACGGGTAAGCCTGTTCATAAAGTGAAGCATGTCAGTTTGAACGCACTTTATGAACTTTATGGTGCGCCGATCAACCCTCAAAAGGAGGCAATGAAGTCTATATATCGAAAAGATCCACGGTTTTGGGCGAGGCGGCCGCTGACGACAGAAATGATCCTTTACGCGGCGGAGGATGTTCTTTCGCTTGTCCCTCACGTTTACAACGCTATGTTAAAAGGACTTCGGAAAGATCTTGAACCGCTTCTCTGGAAACTATCCGAAGAGCAAGTCCTCATGCTTATCCGTCCTAGCGAAGTGCAAGAAAACAAAAACAAAGAAAAGTCGAAAGTGAAGTTGCTGATTTAAAAGCAAAACTTTCATCCTCAGGGCAGACTGGAAGAAATATCGTCCTCAGCAATCGAGAAATCAGACTTTTAAAGTAAAATTTTATAATCCCAACCAAACCCTTTGTAATCATTATTTCAGATACATTGATTTGACTGATGAAGAAAGAGAAAAATTAACTGGTCTAACAAAGTTGCCAGAAAATTAGAAAAATTAGAATGCAAAAATAGGTAAAATTGCTGTCAAAAAATCCTCCAAAACTATTATTCCTTCTATTTTCAGGGATGGTGAAAATGAAATGTTTAGCCTGGATAGTATCAATAGTGAAAAATCAACTTCTTCGGATAATTCATTTGGTAAATTTTCTTTATTATTATCATTTTTACTTTCTCAATTGTATATCCCTCCATTTTAAGTTTTTGGGAGGCCTTCCATCAGTAGAGAATGTGAAACTTTTTTATGTTACAGGAGAGCCAAAAAGTCTGACAGAATCGATGCAGATGATGGATGAGATTTTGGCAGACCGTGATATCGACAGGATAGACAAAATCGAACGACTCGAAGCGCTCCTTACTTCCGCAGTTAGCGCCAACCTGAGTGACCTCGGCTCTTCTTGTCACTGCATGTGTCATCACTCGTCCTCAAGCGTCTCAACCGAATCGCAGACACTTTCAACCGGCGACATTGTAATCACCAATGTCTTCTGCGAAGACGCCAAAAATGGCAATCATAGATCCAACGAAAGTCTTGTCTCACATTAGTCCTTCGTAAACAAAAAACAGAATTTTTTTTTCTTGTCTATATTGAACTCTAGACTTGCAAAAAATAATGCTTAATGTAGTATCAAGTCATTTTTTAAAAATAATTTAAGTATTAAAAAAAATTTAACTTTTTTTTTTTTAGTTAGGGACCAATAATAATAAATGCTCAAAATAACTAGGGCCACTTAAAAAAAATTGAAAAATAATATTTAGTATATGCACCTAGATTTTTCCCCCAAAAATTGGTCCCGTAAACTGCCATCTATCTAAATTTGTCTTTCGAGAAGCCTTTTATTTAAAAAAAAAATCTAAAAAATCGAGCGAAAGCTCCAATCTAAAAATTAGTGCCTAAAACGTTTTTCGCTAAATTTTAGATTTTGTAGTGCTTCCTCAAAAATGCAAAATTGCGTTTGTCTTTCACAATATTGCGTTGTCAATATTGTTTTTTTCTCTATTCCATCCAATTGTTACTATCAAAAATCTTTTATTAAATATTCCTCATGGAATATTAAGCAATATATTCATTTTTATTTACATGGTGTATATTCATGACGTTGAAAGTATTAATACCTATTTTTTGTGATATGAATACAGATATTAATACATTTTTAAATATATTTAATTTTCCTGATATAAACGCCTTAAAAATTGATTTATGTACATAAGGGAAGAGGGAGATTAGTTATTTATTGTTGTTTTAACACTTTTTGTTTTAATTTGGCGACTAATATTGTAGAAGTTTGTTGAAGAAAAAAATAAATAAAATGAAAAAATTGGGTTTTTCTTTCTCAAAAGAATATGTCGCAATACCCTCCAGTGATGGTCCCAAGCAACGTTCATTAATCATTAGGGTTGATTCGACATGGCCTTCCTTCCGATATCAAAATATATATTCCGAAATATCGATGAACCGATATATCGGAAGGGAAATATCGGATGAACCGATATATCGAAGGAAAATATCGGATGAACCGATATATCGGAAGGAAAATATCGGATGAACCGATATATCGGAAGGAAATATCGGATGAACCGATATATCGGAAGGAAAATATCGGATGAACCGATATATCGGAAGGAAATATCGGATGAACCGATATATCGGAAGGAAATATCGATGAACCGATATATCGGAAGTAAAATATCGGATGAACCGATATATCGGAAGGAAAATATGGATGAACCGATATATCGGAAGGAAATATCGGATGAACCGATATATCGGAAGGAAATATCGGATGAACCGATATATCGGAAGGAAAATAGGATGAACCGATATATCGGAAGGAAAATATCGGATGAACCGATATATCGGAAGGAAATATCGGATGAACCGATATATCGGAAGGAAAATATCGGATGAACCGATATATCGGAAGGAAATATCGGATGAACCGATATATCGGAAGGAAAATATCGGATGAACCGATATCGGAAGGAAAATATCGGATGAACCGATATATCGGAAGGAAAATATCGGATGAACCGATATATCGGAAGGGAAATATCGGATGAACCGATATATCGGAAGGAAATATCGGATGAACCGATATATCGGAAGGAAATATCGGATGAACCATATATCGGAAGGAAAATATCGGATGAACCGATATATCGGAAGGAAAATATCGGATATATCGGAAGGAAAATATCGGATGAACCGATATATCGGAAGGAAAATATCGGATGAACCGATATATCGGAAGGAAAATATCGGATGAACCGATATATCGGAAGGAAAATATCGATGAACCGATATATCGGAAGGAAATATATCGGATGAACCATATATCGGAAGGAAAATATCGGATGAACCGATATATCGGAAGGAAAATATCGGATGAACCGATATATCGGAAGGAAAATATCGGATGAACCGATATATCGGAAGGAAAATATCGGATGAACCGATATATCGAAGGAAATATCGGATGAACCGATATATCGGAAGGAAAATATCGGATGAACCGATATATCGGAAGGAAATATCGGATGAACCGATATATCGGAAGGAAAATATCGGATGAACCGATATATCGGAAGGAAATATCGGATGAACCGATATATCGGAAGGAAATATCGGATGAACCGATATATCGGAAGGAAAATATCGGATGAACCGATATATCGGAAGGAAATATCGGATGAACCGATATATCGGAAGAAAATATCGGATGAACGATATATCGAGGAAAATATCGGATGAACCGATATATCGGAAGGAAAATATCGGATGAACCGATTATCGGAAGGAAATATCGGATGAACCGATATATCGGAAGGAAAATATCGGATGAACCGATATATCGGAGGGAAATATCGGATGAACATATATCGGAAGGAAATATCGGATGAACCGATATCGGAAGGAAAATATGGATGAACCGATATATCGGAAGGAAAATATCGGATGAACCGATATATCGGAAGGAAAATATCGGATGAACCGATATATCGGAAGGAAATATCGGATGCGATATATCGGAAGGAAATATCGGATGAACCGATATATCGGAAGGAAAATATTGGAAAGATATGAACCATATATCGGAAGGAAAATATCGGATGAACCGATTATCGGAAGGAAAATATCGATGAACCGATATATCGGAAGGAAAATATCGGATGAACCCATATATCGGAAGGAAAATATCGGATGAACCGATATATCGGAAGGAAATATCGGATGAACCGATATATCGGAAGGAAAATATCGGATGAACCGATATATCGGAAGGAAAATATCGGATGAACCGATATATCGGAAGGAAATATCGGATGAACCGATATATCGGAAGGAAAATATCGGATGAACCGATATATCGGAAGGAAATATCGGATGAACCGATATATCGGAAGGAAATATCGGATGAACCGATATCGGAAGGAAATATGGATGAACCGATATATCGGAAGAAAATATCGGATGAACGATATATCGAGGAAATATCGGATGAACCGATATCGGAAGGAAAATATGGAAAGATGAACCATATCGGAAGGAAAATATCGGATGAACCGATATCGGAAGGAAAATATCGGATGAACCGATATATCGGAAGGAAAATATCGGATGAACCGATATATCAGAAGGAAAATATGGATGAACCCATATATCGGAAGGAAAATATCGGATGAACCGATATATAGGAAGTAAAATATCGGATGAACCGATATGTCGGAAGGAAAATATCGGATGAACCGATATATCGGAAGGAAAACATCGGATGAACGATATATCGGAAGGAAAATATCGGTATAAATATCGCATATTGGAAGGAAAATATCGATATTCCGATATCGAAGTATCGCAACAACCCTATTAATCATCGATTTGGTGTGGGATAGGTCTGAAGATTGAATTGGTCGAGAAAGCTCCAAAAAAAGCAATTTTGGCTTATCATCCAGATAAGAATTATCAAAAACAATATAAGGATAAAAAATAAAATAGACTTATGTTACTATCATTTAAAAAATAATGACTGAAAATATTACATCGTAAAGCATAAAAATATACAAACTACCTACATTATATTACAAAATTTACAGGGTTATACATTACTGAAGGTTATTGACAGACTAGGCCTTAACTGTAATCGATTACGATTATAATCGTCCAAAAACTGTATTTTTCTAGTAATACAATTTCCTGGATAATTGTCAATAAAGATGATTATTAATAGAAATCCGTAATCGCAGTGATGATCAATAAATAATACGATTATGCCCTACGCTGTTACTTGAGTCCACTAAACTGGCTGATGATCATTTTGTTCAGAGCTTTCTGAAGATTTCTAAAAAACAAAAATATTAAATATGGAGACTAGAGAAAAAATTACCTTTTCATCCTGAAATCTGATCTGTCGACTTTTGACTAGTTCGATGTAGTCAACGTAAAGTTTCACGTGGAGATGCAGTTTTTGCAGACAGTCTTCGGCAAACCGTTATGGATGAGCTAAAATTCAATTTAAATCCCATTTTTAAAAAAACCATAACTTACATCCAGTCCTAAATAATTTTTAAGGTTGTTTGCCAAATTGAGTTTTTCACCTTCTTCGCCATGAATGTGGAAAACGACCCGGTTCATTTTGGAACAAACGCGGCAGACGAATCCCGTTAAAAATGCCATATCCAGACTCCCCATTTTTTAAAAAGTTAAATAATCTTTATAACTATGTTTTTGTTATTTTGACCATTTTTGACCTTTTAAAAACCTAAACAGAACCTTTTAAGAAGGTTATTTAATTGTTAGGCTTATAACGGTGATTTGGTATCAGATCCACGACTAAAAAACCTAAAAAAAGGAGTAGTTTGAGTCTGGAGTTTCATCAGTTCTCCCACGGGAACTTCCTCAAAGTGGGGCAATGCCGCAATGGCCTAGTGCAAGCGTCCCTAGATGAGAGCGCAGCCTTCGAGTGTCTTAAGACTTAAGTAGCTTATGATCTATGGATCAGATCTATTTTAAAAATAACTGTTCCTTAAAAACGCCCCTTTTCTAATCTTGAAACCTGTCAAATGACAGTTTTGATAAATTCGTTTATACAATAATAGAGTTATTTTTGTCTGTTTTTTAATTTACCATGGGATAAGTTTTTAAATAATCAATTATTTTTTATTTTATTTGTGTTGTTAATTAATGCTTTTTGGCTGTGAGTGTAAAGTACTTAGATATTTAATACTTTTTCTGGTTATTGTCCTCTATGCCCTCACATTGTACTTACCTGAAATTCATTTGAAAAAAAGACGGCCTGTCAAACAAGGTATTATTCGAAAAGCAATTTTTGTTTCTAATTTTTGGTTTTTCTTCAAAGTTTCTGGTTGGGAGACGAATGTGACTCGTGATGTTCGAGTTTACATTGCACCGGGGAACCAGACGTTGATTATCGATGGAGTCGAGTTGTGCGAAGGAAAAGTTGATGTTCTCGTCTTGTTTTTTCCGCACCCGAAAATGTCGTGCGAAGATCCGCCATACGACAGACGTGGGCGTCAGCAATACTTCGGGAGTTCGAGTCGGCTTTTTGCTCGGATGGACTTCCAACAGTTCCATACAAGTATAAAAATTTTATTTTTATTATAAACAATAGAACGCCATGTTGCCTTTGGTGGTAAGAGTACGGCAAAACCGTGCACTTTTGCTACATGCAAGGTTATTCCAGATAGCTTGCTATTCACTTTTTTTATGCTAAACCTCATAGTTTTTGAGATACTTGATAAAATATATACAAACCGCTTTTTCACACTCTTCACCAAATCCGCGGCTCAAATTGGTGTTTCACCACTCAATTGCAACTTATAGCTATTACATTTTGCCATTTTTTTTACCTGGTTGCCCTCAACTATCATAAAAAGACTTATACCGTGATATTAGAGTTACATTAACCCTTTTAAGACCGCATCTGACGCCGGATTCTCTGCGCTACTGGCGCAGCACTTTTCCCCTCACTTCTCCCGACCGCTCCCAGCGCTCAGCAAAGCCCAGAAAGTGACGAGTGATGCGATCATCACGTAGTTCATTTCTTCCCCAACAGATTGCCAGTTTTGCATGTCGCTAGCGCCACGGGAAGCTAAGGTATTAAATTTTCAGAGAGGCTTCCCGCTGGGCAACTAAAGTCGCCTGCGGTCTCGAAAGGGTTAAAGTCTTACTAGAAATGGGCCCTCTCAAAGAAACTATTATTTTTTTTTTTTAAGGAGCATATAGATAAAGAGAGTCATCAATATCATGACATAGTCCAAGAGAACTTCCATGACACTTACAACAACCTCACAATTAAAAGCGTTATGATGTTAAAATGGTTTTTACGCTTTTGCCAATCATCCCGTTTCCTCATGAAAACCGACGACGACATGTTCGTCAACGTCACTAATTTATCCATGACTCTAAAAAGGATCAACTCGCCCTCTCTGCTCATCGGCTCCCTTATTTGCCATGCGAAACCTATTTCAAATTTTCACAGCAAATGGTAATTAACAATATCTTTTTTTAGTTTGTTTTTATTTTTCATTTAAAGGTACACTCCGAAGTATATGTTTAAGAAAGAGATCTATCCTAACTATTTGTCTGGAACTGGTTATGTCATGTCGAAAAAAGTTGCCATCAAACTCTTTTTAGCTGCTTTGACAACTCCGTTGATACATCTTGAAGACGTTTATTTGACGGGTAAGGAGGTTTTTATTTTTAAGTCATGCCATCAAGGTTGTTTACACCAAGCTTCGATATTTACGGTGATAATAACGCCGTTTGGAAGATCTAGTTGGAGCCATAATTACGATTACAGTCTTAATTACGAGGTGTGGCTATTAAATAACCGGACTGATGCTGCTGTCAGCAAACTGCGAGCGCGACGCGACAAGTTTAAACATGATTTAGTCTGAGGGTCCTTCCCCAACTCTCATCTCGGTGGACAAGTCGTCAGGTCGCTCATTTCGACTGTAGGAGTCGATTGAAGTAGTGTTTGCATTAGTGACGCGTCGGAAAAATTCCAAGTAGTCAGATGGAACAACGAGTCAACCTGAAGCTTAAAAAAATTTTTTTTTTGAAATTCGGCATCCCAGTGTTGGATCATCCACCGTACTCTCCCGACCTTGCCCCCTGTGACTTTTTTCTATTTCCTAAGGTGAAATCGGCGCTAAAAGGAACAAGATTGGAGTGTGGAAGCGGTTAAGGCAAAAGCGACGGAGGTACTGAACCAGCTAACAGAAGAGGACTTGCAGCACTGCTTCCAACAATGGAAACAACGTATGGAGCGGTGTAGGGAGGTCCAAGGGGAGTATATTGAAGGAGATAAAACTTCGAATGTAATTGGAGACGAATAAAAATTGTTATGACTTCAGTCCGGTTATTTAATAGCCACACCTCGTATATTATTTTGATTATAATTATAATTTTTATCATATTTTAACTAAAATTTTCCAGATAATTGTTTTTAATTGTATTTTTTAACAATTAAAAATACGTAGAAAAACAAATTTTAGAAATGGTTTTTTTACAATATTTTGAGAAAATTATATTTTTTTAAAATAATTTTTCGAGAAAATCGGAGTTAAAGACAGGAGCACAGGCGTTCATGTCATACTAAACCGGCAAGACCTGGCGGTCATGTTGGTTTAGTATCTCAAGCGCCTCGATGTTCCCTGATTTTTTTTCTCAACTTTGTTTGTGGTGCCGTCCGTCCGTAGCATTTTTTTCCGAGCAATTTACGGCCACAGTTTTCAACCAATTTTCACCAAATTTTTACACAAATTTCTTTAGCCGGTGAACAAGAATGTAACGAGGGCTATTTTTGGATTTCGAAAAAATGGCGGAGATATGGCTGTTTGAAATTTTAAAAAATTCGCTGCGGCCGAACCGTTGGTCCTATTTTCACCAATTAATACTTATATTTTTTACAAATTTTTGGTGTAAAAATTGCCACTTTTTAATAATTATTTTTTTAGTAGGGAGAAATTTCATAGTTCTACCCATCACGAGAGGCACATCCGTAGGCCAAAGAGCCCATTATTTCTACCTTGACACTTACAAAAATTTTCGAAAAAGAACTTAGATACTTCCCTCCCTTATACTTCCCCCTCCTATGATATTGTTACTTCTCTTTAAGGAAGTCTCTTTGGAAGCCCTTCAAACAAGTACTTTTTTACACAGAGATTATTATTATTTTTACAATATTTTGAGAAATTCTCAATTTTTTTTAAAACGATTTTTGAGAAAATCGTAATTTTATCATAAAAAGTAAAAGAAATCTCAAATTTTTCAATTAACTCCAGTTAGGCCTCTCATTGAGAGCATTCCTGTGAAATCAATCTTTCATTCAATTGTTATTTTAGTTGATGTTCCCATCTTGGACCTTAGCACTGAATTATAATCTAGTATCTATATAATCTAGTACTTTGTTTTTAAGGCATTTGTGCGGAAAAGGCTCACATTCGACCAAGAAACCATGGTGGTTTCACTTATCACAACCTCGGCACGAAATGCTTACCGCGTCATATGATAACCAACCATCGTCTTACCCCTCAGGAACTCTTCGTCATTTGGAACAACAGAAACAACTGCACTTTCAATCCTGTCCTGCGATCGACCCGTCGGACTAAAATCCAATTGAACAAATGCTATTGAGGCCTAATCTTTTTTTTCTGTATACGATTAGAACACCCCCAAAGAATCAGTTTTATTATTTCCGTCCATTTTTTTTTAATGTTTACCTTAGTATTGTGATGTTATTTCTATTGTGCCTCTTAATAATTTTAGTAGTGCCTTTAATTAGATTATAGAATAAGGGCTGTGGCGATCACTGCCTTCTAGATGAAGTACTTAAGTAGTTTTCCAATTTAGGGTGGGAGAAATAAACCTAATTATGTATCTTCCATTTTCACACCCTATTTAGTAAAAAGAAGACTGTTCTTAGCCTTTTGAAGTATTTTCTATTCTAGCTCAAGACGCACAATTTAGTACAAAAGTAGACGCCGATGCTTGTTATATCTATTCATTTTTTTTTTATTTAGCGATGAAAATTATAATAAAAAGGTTTTATTGAGAAGTTGAGAATTAATTTTCTTCGGCGCTTTCCTCACCAGCATCTTGTCCTTCTTCCTCGTCTTCTTCTTCGTCGTCGTCTCCGGCAACCTCCGCATTTTCGGCTTCCGCTTTCTCCATTTGTCGCGCCAGCTCAGCTTCGTCCGTTGCCGTGACAACTTTGGGCTAAAAAAAAACCCGGTTAAAAACATAGAAATTGAAGCATTTTGGCGACCTTCGTCCTTGCCCCAACGAAAATAGGGTGCCCCAACGATTGGCTAGCAAATAGGGTGCCCCAACGATTGGCTAGCAAATAGGGTGCCCCAACGATTGGCTAGCAAATAGGGTGCCCCAACGATTGGCTAGCAAAATAGGGTGCCCCAACGATTGGCTAGCAAATAGGGTGCCCCAACGATTGGCTAGCAAATAGGGTGCCCCAACGATTGGCTAGCAAATAGGGTGCCCCAACGATTGGCTAGCAAAATAGGGTGCCCCAACGATTGGCTACAAAATAGGGTGCCCCAACGATTGGCTAACAAATAGGGTCCCAACGATTGGCTAGCAAAATAGGGTGCCCAACGATTGGCTAGCAAAATAGGGTGCCCCAACGATTGGCTAGCAAAATAGGGTGCCCCAACGATTGGCTAGCAAAATAGGGTGCCCCAACGATTGGCTAGCAAAATAGGGTGCCCAACGATTGGCTAGCAAAATAGGGTGCCCCAACGATTGGCTAGCAAAATAGGGTGCCCAACGATTGGCTAGCAAATAGGGTGCCCCAACGATTGGCTAGAAAAATAGGGTCCCCAACGATTCGGCTAGCAAAATAGGGTGCCCAACGATCGGCTAGCAAAATAGGGTGCCCAACGATTGGCTAGCAAGATAGGGTGCCCAACGATTGGCTAGAAAATAGGGTGCCCCAACGATTGGCTAGCAAAATAGGGTGCCCCAACGATTGGCTAGCAAATAGGGTGCCCCAACGATGGCTAGCAAATAGGGTGCCCCAACGATTGGCTAGCAAAATAGGGTGCCCCAACGATTGGCTAGCAAAATAGGGTGCCCCAACGATGGCTAGCAAAATAGGGTGCCCCAACGATTGGCTAGCAAAATAGGGTGCCCCAACGATTGGCTAGCAAAATAGGGTGCCCCAACGATTGGCTAGCAAATAGGGTGCCCCAACGATTGGCTAGCAAAATAGGGTGCCCCAACGATTGGCTAGCAAATAGGGTGCCCCAACGATTGGCTAGCAAAATAGGGTGCCCCAACGATTGGCTAGCAAATAGGGTGCCCCAACGATTGGCTAGCAAAATAGGGTGCCCCAACGATTGGCTAGCAAATAGGGTGCCCCAACGATTGGCTAGCAAAATAGGGTGCCCAACGATTGGCTAGCAAAATAGGGTGCCCCAACGATTGGCTAGCAAAATAGGGCCCAACGATGGCTAGCAAAATAGGGTGCCCAACGATTGGCTAGCAAAATAGGGTGCCCAACGATTGGCTAGCAAAATAGGGTGCCCAACGATTGGCTAGCAAAATAGGGTGCCCAACGATTGGCTAGCAAGATAGGGCCCCAACGATTGGCTAGAAAAATAGGGTGCCCCAACGATGGCTAGCAAAATAGGGTGCCCAACGATTGGCTAGCAAATAGGGTGCCCAACGATTGGCTAGCAAGATAGGGTGCCCCAACGATTGGCTAGAAAATAGGGTGCCCCAACGATTGGCTAGAAAATAGGGTGCCCCAACGATTGGCTAGCAAAATAGGGTGCCCCAACGATTGGCTAGCAAAATAGGGTCCCCAACGATTGGCTAGCAAAATAGGGTGCCCAACGATTGGCTAGCAAAATAGGGTGCCCCAACGATTGGCTAGCAAAATAGGGTGCCCCAACGATTGGCTAGCAAATAGGGTGCCCCAACGATTGGCTAGCAAAATAGGGTGCCCCAACGATTGGCTAGCAAATAGGGTGCCCCAACGATTGGCTAGCAAAATAGGGTGCCCCAACGATTGGCTAGCAAAATAGGGTGCCCCAACGATTGGCTAGAAAAATAGGGTGCCCCAACGATGGCTAGCAAAATAGGGTGCCCCAACGATTGGCTAGCAAAATAGGGTGCCCCAACGATTGGCTAGCAAAATAGGGTGCCCCAACGATTGGCTAGCAAGATAGGGTCCCCGATTGGCTAGCAAAATAGGGTGCCCCAACGATTGGCTAGCAAAATAGGGGCCCCAACGATTGGCTAGCAAGATAGGGTGCCCCAACGATTGGCTAGAAAATAGGGTGCCCCAACGATTGGCTAGCAAGATAGGGTGCCCCAACGATTGGCTAGCAAGATAGGGTGCCAACGATTGGCTAGCAAATAGGGTGCCCCAACGATTGGCTAGCAAAATAGGGTGCCCCAACGATTGGCTAGCAAATAGGGTGCCCAACGATTGGCTAGCAAAATAGGGTGCCCCAACGATTGGCTAGCAAGATAGGTGCCCCAACGATTGGCTAGCAAAATAGGGTGCCCCAACGATTGGCTAGCAAACTAGGGTGCCCCAACGATTGGATAGCAAAATAGGGAAGTCCCGCTTTGGGTCACTTTTGGAAACCGTCCTCTAGAAAAGGAGATAAAATAAAAAAAACCATACAGGTTTAGCTTAAGCGCTCCATGTTTCACTTCTTATAGCACGGTTTACTCTACTCGCAAGTAAGTGTCACTCAGGCCAAGGCAGCACCACAAAATTGGTGCTTGAGGCAAAAAGCGCCCTGCTTAGTGCTAAGCATAGGGTGCCCCAACGATTGGCTAGCAAAATAGGGTGCCCCAACAATTGGCTAGCAAGATAGGGTGCCCCAACGATTGGCTAGCAAACTAGGGTGCCCAACATTGGGCACTGCTGAAAGGGTTGTCACTGCTATCTAATGATGCTACAACATTGTAATTACCATATTAGGGCAAATTGAATATGTAAAATAAAAACTTACAGCCATTTGAATTTGGAAAACGCCTCCAAGTCTAGTAATCGTCTCTTCGATTTTATCGATTGCATCCTTCAACGCTCTAAGACCTTCCGTTTTATCCGGAGTCGCAGTCGTCATGACTAAAAGTAGAATAAAAAACCGTTTTCTATCCAATAAACACCTTTACCATAAAGAGGAGGTGCGATTAAATTAATTTTGATGGGTAATTCTTCAGTAGAGAGCGCTAATCCTGCTTTAAGCGCTGTTTTGACAGCATCGATACCTTCATAATCGTAACAAGCGACTTCAATATCCGCTCGTATTTTGACAGCTTGACTCGTCAACTTCCTTTTTATATTCGTCAACAAAACTTCTTGCGTTTTTTCATCCAACCCACAATCAGCTAATATTGAGTTATCTCTTTAAAATAAGTTAATTAATAAAATACAAACATTATTTTGACCTACAGTACGGCTTGTTTGAAAAAATCATAAGCGGATGCTTTCTTTTTAGTTTTTTCTTCAAAAAACCAGGCGGTTCTTTGATAAAGGTCTTCGAGTTGTTCATCGCTTTCGTATTCAAGAAGTTCCGAGACGTGCCTCAATATCGAATTGACAGCTTTCGCTTTGGCAAATCGCTCAGTACATTTTTCAACATCTTCAGGGGAAACTCTTCTTTTACTTAAATCGATGTAACCTACACAAATTAAACATAAACAACATACAAGTAATGATGTTACCTTTGTCTTTATCGACCCTGATGACGACTACGGGTTCAGTTTTACCAACCCGAATGAGTTTGTTAATGGAACGAATACGTCTCCTCGACAACTCCGAAAGCAAAATCATACCCTCGATGTTGTTGTATTCGAGGAGATGGACGTAAGCTCCCATTTCGGCGATACTTCGCACATTCACCATAACGACATCGTCCACCTCCGGGTATTTCTCCTTATAAAATCGACAACTCAACGGCATCTAAAAATCAAAAAATCTTCTTAATATTGCGAAAACACATGACATGTGCTCTTCGGTTTTAGCAAACAAACGAATTCAACAACAAAAAAACGCCAAGTAAATTTGGCACAACATTATAATAATAATTACCTTAAATTAATGATAATATTTAGAACCGGATTTAAAATATTGAATAAAAACTTATAGTATTTTATACAAAATAAGGAATGCACTGTGATTGAAGAAGTTTTCACCACGTTTTGATCAGTGTTGCCACATGAAATTAGGTTATTTCCCTGATCTGAGAAAAATGTTCCCTTAATGCAATGTCCGCATAACCCTAAACTCCCTTCCTGGTCTATAATCCATATCCAACAAAAGTTAGTTTTATCTAAAATCAAACTTTGCCTAAAATAGATTTTTAAAACAAAAGTTTTACTTAAAACAAGTTCAAAAAGTGAGAATTTGAATACTTCATCTTTAGGTAATAATTTGGTATTCATGTATGGAGAAAAAAGTTTTCGCTTCTCAAAAATATGATTTTGAGACATTTTTGAGAGACGAAATGTTTGTGAGAATTTTTGTTCTTCTTGTATGTAGATAGAAAAAATGTCAGGTTGTCTACAACGTCAATAATTTTAAGAGTTTAGAGGTAAAAATTGTTGTCAATAACTTGATTGGACTTTACACCCTATCCACTTCAGCCGACCTTACGCGATCGGTTTTGCGACGGGTCAAACCGACGGCCGCCAAACCAACGGAGAACCGATCGCCTGAGGGCGAAAACCGTCGGTTTGGATGGCGTTTAGAACGATGGCACGGAAACCACATTTTACTAGAACTTTAGGAGTTTTCCCAGACTTTTTTTGTAGAAGGATAACACCCTATTTTCACGAATTTTCCTCAATTTTGAGGCCTGAGAAACTGCATATTCACAAGATTTTGTGGAGTTTTCCAAGGTTTTTTTTTTTGACAGAAGAACCCTATTTTTACAAAATTACGGGTCAAACCGTCGGGCCAAACTGACAGAAAACCCGATCGTCTGAGGGCGAAAACCGTCGGTTCGGACGGCGGATAAAAAAATCTGTTTTGAACAGAAAGTACACCCGGCGGTTTAGAACGATGGCAGGGAAACCGCATTTTTACTTAACTGAAGGAGTTTCCTACATTTTTAATAGATAGATAACACCCTATTTTCACGAATTTTCCTCAATTTCGAGGCCTGAGAAACTGCATATTCACAAGATTTTGCAGAGTTTTCCAAGGTTTTTTTTGACAGAAGAACCCTATTTTTATGAAATTATGGTTCAAACCGTTGGGCCAAACTGACGGAAAACCCGATCGTCTGAGGGCGAAAACCGTCGGTTCGGACGGCGGATAAAAAATCTGTTTTGAACAGAAAGTACACCCGGCGGTTTAGAACGATGGCAGGGAAACCGCATTTTACTTCAACTGAAGAGTTTTCCTACATTTTTAATAGATAGAAACACCCTATTTTCACGAATTTTCCTCAATTTCGAGGCCTGAGAAACTGCATATTCACAAGATTTTGCAGAGTTTTCCAAGGTTTTTTTGACAGAAGAACCCTATTTTACGAAATTATGGTTCAAACCGTTGGGCCAAACTGACGGAAAACCCGATCGTCTGAGGGCGAAAACCGTCGGTTTGGAAGGCGGATAAAAAATCTGTTTTGAACAGAAAATAAACCAGTCGGTTTAGAACGTGGCAGGGAAACCACATTTTTACTAGAACTTAAGGAGTTTTCCCAGATTTTTTTATAGAAGGATAATACCCTATTTTCACGAATTTCCTCAATTTTGAGGCCTGAAAAACTGCATATTGACAAGAGTTTGTGGAGTTTTCCAAGGTTTTTTTTGACAGAAGAACCCTATATTTACGAAATTATGGGTCAAACCGACGGAAAACTGATCGCCTGAGGGCGAAAACCGTCGGTTCGGACGGTGTTTAACCATGGCAGGGAAACCACATTTTACTAGAACTTTAAGAGTTTTCCAAGATTTTTTTATAGAAGGATAATACCCTATTGTCACGAATTTTCCTCAATTTTGAGGCCTGAGAAATTCCATATTCACTAGATTTTGCGGAGTTTTCTAAGTTTTTTTGAAAGAAAACCACATTTTCAGTATTTTTAAGAATTTTCCCCAGTTTTTGACAGAGAAACCCTATTTTTACGAAGTTCTCAAAGTTTTACTTCGTGTTTTGACAGAGAAACCCTATTTTCACAGCATTTTCAAAACTTTCCTTGGTTTTTGACAGATTATCCTCACTTTTTCTCCTGAAAAGGAGATTTCCTTGGTTCTTAACAGAGAAACCACATTTTTTCTGAAATCTTAGGAGATTTTTAATGTATTTTTTACAAAGAGACGATATTCTTGCAGGATTTTGAGGAGTTTTTCCTGATTTTTTTAGTAGGATAGGCCTTATTTTCACGAATTTTCCTCGATTTGAGGCCTGAGACATCACAGTTTGACAAGATTTTGGGGAGTTTTCTAAGGTTTTTTTGAAAGAAAACCACATTTTTACAGTATTTTAAGAATTTTCCCCAGTTTTTGACAGAGAAACCCTATTTATACGTAATTCTCAAAAGTTTTCTTTCTTTTTTGAAAGAAAACCCCATTTTTACAGTTTTTAAGAATTTTCCCAGTTTTTGACAGAGAAACCCTATTTCTCAGCATTTTCAAAACTTTTCTTGGTTTTTGACAGATTATCCATTTTTACAGTAAAGGAGATTTCCTTGGTTCTTAGACAGAGAAACCACATTTTTTCTGAAATCTTAGGAGATTTTTTATGTTTTTTACAAAGAGACGCTATTCTTGCAGGATTTTCAGGAGTTTTTACTGATTTTTTAGTAGGATAGGCCTTATTTCACGAATTTTCCTCGATTTTGAGGCCTGAGAGGGAGTTTTCTAAGGTTATTTGACAAAGAAACCCTAATTTTACCAAACTTTCAGGAGTTTTTTGGTTTTTTTAAAGTAAAAACCCATTTTATACAGGATTTCTGGAGTTACTAGGTTTTTTGACGGGTAAAAGCATGCAAAAAAAGTTTGATTTCCAGGTATTTTTTTATTTTATTTTGTTTGGTAGGTAAATCATTGGTAGGTAAATCTGTTATTGGGTTGAACTATCCAAACTTTGGCAGTTTGGATAGTTTCAACCAATAACAAGATTTACCTACCAAAAAAAGTTGGTTATCCCTGATGTCTTCTGAAGAGAACTTAGGAGCCGATTCAAAACCGACAGTTTCCCCACCACTTTTCGTCTGTTTTGCCCGACGGTTTAAACCGATGAAAAGAGTGAACTTTTCATCAGTTAAAACCGACAGTTTCCCCCACCATTTTCGGTCTGTTTAACCCGACGGTATGGAACGACGAAAAAACGACAGTATGGTACGGTATGATACGACAGTATGATACGGTTTACAACGATGGCAGGGAAACCACATTTTACCAGAACTTTAGGAGTTTTCCAAGATTTTTGTTGAAGGATACACCCTATTTTCTCGATTTTCCTCAATTTTGAGGCCTGAGAAACTGCATATTCACAAGATTTTGCGGAGTTTTCCAAGGTTTTTTTTTTTGACAGAAAAACCTTATTTTTACAAGATTTTAGGAATTTTCCCCAGTTTTTGACTGAGAAACCCTATTTTTATGAAATTCTCAAAAGTTTACTTCGTTTTTTGACAGAGAAACCCTATTTTCAAAGCTTTTCCTTGGTTTTTTGACAGATTATCCTTACTTTTACAGTAAAGGAGATTTCCTTGGTTCTTAAACAGAGAAACCACATTTTTTCTGAAATCTTAGGAGATTTTTTAATGTATTTTTACAAAGAGACGCTATTCTTGCAGGATTTTCAGGAGTTTTTCTGATTTTTTTAGTAGGATAGGCCTAATTTTCCTCAATTTTGAGGCCTGAGACATCACATTTTCACAAGATTTTGGGGAGTTTTCTAAGGTTATTTTGACAAAGAAACCCTAATTTACCAAACTTTCAGGAGTTTTACTTGGTTTTTTTAAAGTAAAAAAGCCCATTTTATACAGGATTTCTGGAGTACTAGGTTTTTGACAGGTAAAAGCATGCAAAAAAGTTTGGTTATCCCTGATGTCTTCTTGAAGAGAACTTAGGAGCCGATTCAAAACCGACAGTTTCCCCACCACTTTTTGTCCGTTTTACGCGACGGTTTAAACCGATGAAAAGAGTGAACTTTTCATCAGTTAAAACCGACAGTTTCCCCCACCATTTTCGGTCTGTTTTACCCGACGGTATGGAACGACGAAAAAAACCGATCGTGTAAGGCTGCTTTAAACCGAAAAGGAAGGAAAATGAACAAAGCATGTACCGACTGGCTACTGCACTCGTTTTTATGACATTTTGTTCTGTTTACTCTCGCCCTCTTAAATAAATGTTATATATTTATTTTATTTTTTAGTAAACTTGAAAAGAGAAAATGGGTGAAAGAAAAGGGACTAACAAATACTACCCGCCGGACTACAACCCGGCGAAAGGTGGCCTCAACAAATTCCTCGGGACTCATGCTTTACGCGAAAGAGCTCGAAAACTCCACATGGGAATCCTCATCATCAGATTTGAAATGCCATTCAATATGGTGCGAAGGATGCAAAAACCATATTGGAATGGGCGTTCGGTAAATCTGCAAGGTGTTTTCAAAAATTATAAAATTTTCTTTTTTAGTTATAATGCTGAAAAGAAAAAAATTGGAATGTACTATACAACTCCCATTTATCAGTTTCGGATGAAATGTCATCTATGTGACAACCACTTCGAGATAAAACGGACCCTGGGGTAAAAATAATAATTTTTATCCTTTTTTTTATATACCTAATTTTAGAACTTGGAATATATTGTGGTAAGTGGAGCGAGGAGGCAAGAAAATCGCTGGGATCCAACAGATAATGGCCAAGTTGTACCCGAAGATAAAGATACAACAAAACGACTTTTTGACGATGCGATGTTTAAATTGGAACATGGGACTGAAGATGAAGGTAAAAGCACCAAATTGAATCCTGTCCTTGATAAACTCATCACTCGAAATGAACAGAAGTGGAAAAACGATTTTGAATCAAATTCGCTTCTTCGATCTCAATTTCGGGTAAGTCTCAATGAAGTAAATTTTTTTATCGTTATTTAGTTTTTATTTTTAGAAAAAGAAGCAACAGATGAAAGCGAAAGAAAAAACGATAATATTCTGTTGAAAAATCAAGCCTTAGCATCGCTCTTTTACCAGAAAGCGAAGAAGACGTCAAACTTGCATCTTTACTAAAACTTCAATCATCTACAAGTAATAAATTTCTTCGAATTGTCTGTTTCTTCCAAAATGTTAACATACTAGATGTTTCATGTACCCTTGCCTAGTTACCTAAACCGGCATTACACACTCCAATTTATCGTTACAATAAATCGTTGTAAACAGGTTGCACCAACTTATCGTTGCATAGGAAAATCGTAATGATTTATCGTGGTTGAAGTCAGATTGGATGGTTGACCGAACCCGCATCAATCTGGGTAATTGTGACAATTTTATCGTTACAACTCGGTTTTTGCTCTTATCAGTTATCAACAGGTTTAACCCTTTTGAGACCGCAGGTGAATAGTTGCCATGTCGCTTGGAGACCGCAGGCGACTTTAGTTGCCCAGCGGGAACTGCGGGAAGCCTCTCTAAGATATTTAATACCTTCGCTTCCCGTTGCGCTAGCGACATGCAAAAACTGGACATCTGTTGGGGAAGAAATGAACTACATGATGATCGCATCACTCGTCGCTTTCTGTGCTTTGCTGCGCTGGGAGCGGTCGGGGAGAAGTGAGGGGAAAAGTGCTGCACCAGTAGCGCAGAGAATTCGGCGTCAGACGCGGTCTTGAAAGGGTTAATTCTCTAGTTTCTTTTTCAGTTCAATCATTAATTTCAAAAGAAATTGCTGATAATCCTCCAAAAGGAATTCCGCCAGTCATTAGGCTCACTTCTCAGTTCATTAAGTAGACGTATATGAGGGAATTCTGTTTTTTGCAGCAGCCACTGTCGGCTCCACGATATTCGTTTCCTTTTCTCCATTTTTCGCGCACAGCCAATTATAATTGTAATCGTAATTCCGATTACATTACACGATTGTAATTGTATGATTATAATACGATTGTAATCGTAATTCCGATTACGATTATAAATACGATTGTAATCGTAATTCCGATTACGATTACAATCGTATTCGTATTTTTTCTGCGATTACAATTTTAATCACATTTTTTTAAACGATTACAATCGTAATCGTATTTTTTTCTGCGATTACAATCGTAATTGTATTTTTTTCTGCGATTACCATTATAATTGTATTTTTTTCTGCGATTAAAATCGTAATCGTATTTTTTTTCTGCGATTACAATCGTAATTGTATTTTTTTCTGCGATTACCCTTATAATTGTATTTTTTTCTGCGATTACGGTCGTAATCGCATTTTTTTCCAGCAATTACGGGCGTAATCGTATTTTTGTTAGTGTTTATGGCTCTTATTATTACATTCATTTTTTTTAAATTAAGAAAAAATTAAATAAAATACGACCGTAATCGCAGAAAAAATACGATTATAATGGTAATCGTAGAAAAAAATACAATTACGATTGTAATCGCAGAAAAAAAATACGATTACGATTGTAATCGTTTAAAAAATGTGATTGCCGATTACAGTCGTAATCGCAGAAAAAAATACGAATAAGATTGTAATCGTAATCGTAATTAAGAAACTTGCGATTACAATCATAATCGTAATTGCGATTACGATTACGCCCAACACTGCCTTGAAGGAATGTTTTACAAGAAATTGTAGCGTGTAATAGGCATCTTTGATTTATCAGAGCAATTTTTTGTTCAATCTCAGTCGCAAGAAATCGTTCGATATGGAGCGTGTAATGCCAACTTCGACTTTTAGGCCGCCATTCAGTTACCAACATAATAAGAAACTTGTTTTGTTTTAGGTGCTTCGGAAAAATTGATCGGTAAAATGGAAAAAATAAAGAAAAGCTTTGTTACACCCAAAAGTTTGAATAAGCCAAAGCCAAACTTGGGCGTGAAATTACCAATATCTTCTCATCCCTTGTGGCAGATTATGACTCGTCTGATGAAGATTGAAAAAAAAAAAAATTGTATAAAGGCTGTGTTATTTTATTAATAAATCAGGTGTTAAGTTTAATCTTTTTTAAACTATGGATGAAAACCCAGAACCAAAGAAAAAGAAAAGGCGTTTTCCGCCTTTTCCGAAGTTCAATTTCCGTTGTCCAAAGTCAAAATGTCGATTCTGCCTAAAGAGAAGACCAAAAGGGTCAAAAGAAGAGAAAAAAACGAAACGAAACCCGGCAAGTTTTCAACACTTCTGTATTTGACAATTTTCATTTCCTTGTTTACAGTGATTGTGAAAAGCAGAAGGCCCAGAGGTAATAATATTGCAAGTTTCAGCAGTTTTGATAATGTCCTTTCAGATCGAGCATTTGAACAGCAACGCCTTCCTGCATGGCAGCCAATTTTAAATGCTGGCTCGACCTATAAAGGTTTCATTATTGTCGGCATCGCTTTAGTCATAATCGGTGTACCTTGTTTTATTTTATCAGAAATAGTAATTATTTGTTTTCTTAAAAAATAATTAATCATTAGGTAAACGAAATAATTGTTGATTACACAAATTGTCCCAGCGCTTCATCAAATCAAACATGCATAGAAATGATCAAAATGGATGCTGACAATAGTTGTAGTTGTGTCGTACCTTTTAATACTACAAAAGACATAACTGTGATAATTTCTAAAAATAATTATAGCAATATTAAATTTATAGGGCAGTATTTTTGTTTATTATAGTTTGACGCATTTCTTTCAAAATCATAGAAAATATGTTAAGTCGAGAGACGATGATCAGCTGTTGGGGGAGTTGGAGGAGGAGCCGAAAGACGACTGCGATCCTTTTAGAAAATCGGGCGATAAAGCAGTCCTACCCTGTGGAGCGATCGCTAATTCAATATTTAATGATACTATAAAACTTTATAGTGGAGAGCAAGAAATCGAGCTGAAAAAAGGGGGATTGATTTGGGAATTTGAAAGAACGAGGTTGTTCCATAATCCTAAAGATAATAAATCATCAGGTAATAATTTAATTATAAGTTTTAAGATTGAAGATTTTTTTAAGAAAAATTTGATAAACCAACAAATTGGAAAAAGTCCGTCTGGGAATTGGAAGATGGAATTGAAAATGAAGATTTGATATTTGGATGCGGACTTCGGCTTTACCCAAATTTCGTAAATTATATGCGATGGTTTCGAATTCCTCGATGCCTCAAGGAGAATACAAAATAGTTGTAGAATACAGTAACATCCATTTATTAATTTTAATATTGTAATAATTTTATATTTGAAGATTTCGCAGTCCACAGTGAGCATTTTGAGAAAAGTGTTATATTCTCTACAACCACCATTTTGGGAGGAAAAAACATGGCTTTGGCCTGCATTTTTATTGTGACTGGAACTCTGTGCATTGTCCTCGGTGTATTTTTTTATATCTCCATTTTAAATACGGAAAAAGGTTTGTTCATCATAAAAAATATAATAATCTTTGTTTTAGAAAATATCAAGGTTCTTTTTAACGTGATTTATGCACGTATTTTCATGAATTTTCAAAGTTGTGGAACCACCAAAGATGATTTGCTCCACAAGATAATAAAACTACCTAACTTCAATAATAAATAATGGGCCATATTAAAAAAAAAAAAAAAAAGAATCTTTCTAAATCAGCAATTTAATTTGTCTTATCTAGTGAGGAGTGTATTAAAGTTAAGAAGCGAATGAAAAGTACTAGTTTGAAGAGCTTCCAATGAAAACTTCCTTGAAGAGAAGTAACTATACAGGAGGGGGAAGTATAACAGAGGGGAGGTACAAGGGAGGGGAAGTATATGGGAAAGGAAATATAACAGAGGGGGAAGTATAAGGGAGGAGGAAGTTTTTTTTTTTTCGAAAAATTTTCCGAGTTTTTTTGGTCAATCTTTTCGAAAAATTTTCAAGTTTTTTTTGTCAAAAATTTTCCAATTTTTTTTGTTAAAAAATTTTCCAATTTTTTTGTTAAAAAATTTTCCAATTTTTTTTGAAAAATTTTCCGGTTTTTTTTTTAATTTTCTAAGTTCTTTTTTCGAAAATTTTTCTAAGTGTCAAGGTAGAAATAATGGGCTCTTTGCGCTAGGGATGTGCCTCTCGTAATGTGTAGAAGTATGAAATTTCTCCCTACTAAAAAAAAAATTATTAAAAAGTGGCAATTTTTTGACACCAAAAATTCTTCAAAAATATAAGGAGTAATTGGTGAAATCAGATTAACGGTTCGGCCGCAGCGAATTTTTTAAAATTTCAAACAGACATAATATCTCTGCCATTTTTTCGAAATTCAAAAATAGCCCTCGTTACATTCTTGTTCACCGGCTAAAGAAATTTGTGTAAAAATTTGGTAAAATTGGTTGAAAACTGTGGTCGGAAAAAATGCTACAGACGGACGGCCGGACGGCACCACAACAAAGTTGAGATCACATAACTTCATTGAAGTTAAAAAAATCAGGGAACATCGAGGCGCTTGAGATACTAAACCAACATAACCGCCAGGTCTTGCGGGTTTAGTATGGCATGAACGCCTGTGCTCCCGTCTTCAAACTCCGATTATCTCGAAAAATTATTTAAAAAATATAATTTTCTCAAAAAAAAATTGTAAAAAAACCATTTCTAAAATTTGTTTTTCTACGTTTTTTTTAATTGTTATAAAAATACAATTAAAAAACTATTTTCTCGAAAATTTTAGTTTAAATATGATTAAAATCATATCCATAATCAAAATAATATGATTAAGACTGTAATCATAATTATGGCTCCAACTAGATCTTCCAAACAGCATAAATCACCATAAAGCTCGGTGTGAACAAAAACCCGACGTGGAGGGTATCACAATAGCTTCCTTAAGGAAGTTATTGAAGAAACAGTCCACCTGATAAGGCATAGGCCGAAACCGATCGTGCACTATCAGTTTTTTCATTTGCCATTTTCAATACTTTCTAAACTTATGTGATGATTTACATTTTACTGCTCTCGCTAATAAATGTTAAAAATACACTAGGGTTTAGGACCAATTGGTAAATGTCAAAAACCGCTGAACTTTCGAGCAAAAAACCATCTATGATTGCGTCATCCTTTAACTGAGACCCCTACATCCAAGGTAGGAAACTATAATCAAAAGGTTATCACATGCTTTGTTTACAGTTGATGTTGAGCAGTTATAGTCTTCAGATGTCTCTTTCCACCGGGTTTTCTCGCGCCTTTTAAGAGCTTTATGATTTTATTTGTAAGTCATATGTAAACGAAAGTTCTCAACTATCATCCCAAGAATGGAGGAGGACGAAATCACTATAATAAAAGAAGAGTTATTTGTCGAAAGGAATGAAGAAATATACTCATGGAATAGCTTCGAGGGGGCACAAGGAGAATCATCGTGCCCGACTAATGGTACGGTCAAAAAAAGCAAAAATTATGAATGCGTTATTTGTTCGAAGAAATTTGCAGTTCCAGAGGTTTAGGTCTTCATTTACGGTATCATAGAAACATATACATGTGCATTTTTTGCAATGTAAAGTTCCCTACCGAAAGCGCCTTACAAAATCATATGAGAATCCACACCGTAGAAAAACCATACGAATGCCAGGTTTGCAAGGCAAGTTTTAATGATCCAGTGAGTCTGAATTATCATGCTACGCTACACCACACCATAGAACAATCATACGAATGCGAAGTTTGCAAGGAGAGGTTCAGTGATCTAGAGAGTCTGAATCATCATAAGTTACATCACATACAAGAAAAACCATATGAATGCGAAGTTTGCAAGGAGAGGTTCAGTGATTTAGAGAGTCTGAATCATCATTTACATCACATACAAGAAAAACCATTATGCGAAGTTTGCAGGAGAGGTTCAGTGATCAGGAGTCTGAATCGTCATTGATGCATCACAAGAAAATACATGTGAAGTTTGCAGGAGAGGTTCAGTGATCCAGGGAGTCTGAATCGTCATATGATAAACCACACTATAGAAAAACCATACGAATGCGAGGTTTGCAAGGCGCGGTTCACTTGTCAATCGACTTTAATACGTCATATGAAAAACCACGCCATAGAAAATTCATTCGAATGCGAAGTTTGCCAGGAGACGTTCAGCGATCCAGGGAGTCTGAATCATCATATGATAAACCACACAAGAGAAAAATCATACGAATGCGAAGTTTGCAAGGAGAGGTTAGTGATCAGGGAGTCTGAATCGTCATGTGATAACCCACACCAGAAAAAGCTGCCATTCAAATGCTTGGTTTGCAATGCCAAGTTCAGTCACGTAAGTTATTTAAGGGTTCACATGAGGAGAAGGCATACCGAAAATAAACGATGTGAATGCAAGGTTTGCAAGGAGAGGTTCACTGATCAAGGGAGTTTAAATCGTCATATGAAAACCCACACCAGAGAAAAATCATACGAATGCGAAGTTTGCAAGGCTAAGTTCAGTGACCAAGGGAGTCTAAATCTTCATGTGATAACCCACAACAGAAGAAGGGCATACAAATGCTTGGTTTGCAAGGCTAAGTTCAGTAACGTAATTTATTTAAAGGCTCATATGAGGAGGAAAAGGCACCCCGAAAAGTATTCAAATGCAAGGTTTGCAAGAAGAAACTCAGTGATCAATCTTGTTTAAATAGTCATATGAAAATCCACGCCAAAAAAAAATCATACGAATGCGAAGTTTGCAAGAAGAAACTCAGTGATCAATCTTGTTTAAATCGTCATATGAAAATCCACGCCAAACAAAAATCATACGAATGCAAAGTTTGCAAGAAGAAACTCAGTGATCTATATTGTTTAAATAGTCATATGAAAAACCATGCCAAAGTATACAAATGCGAGCTTTGCAAGGCGAAGTTCAGTGACGCATGTTATTTAAAGGCTCATCTGAGGAAAAGCCACATCGGAAATAAACGATACGGATGCAAAGTTTGCAAGGAGAGGTTCGGTGATGAAAGGAGTTTGAATAGTCATATGAAAACTCACAGGAAAAAGAAGATATTGAAATCAGAAAAAAATCGTAAGTACCATCATCATTGAAATCAGTTTTCCTGGGCTTTTTTAAATCTACATTCTGCTCAATTCTTTCAGGAAGTCTGATCTTTTTGTTTTGATATACAAAATCAGCAGTGGAGACTACTTGGTATTGAAAAAAACGAAATATCCGACACTTGTGGAGGTAGGCTCGAAAGCCATATTAAATAGCCATGGTGTAGTCGTCGCCCTTAAATTTGGGAGTAAGATATTGCTACTGTGGTTATCACCATAATTCATTTTTTTCTTCCGTAGCAAAGGAAAGCCTGGAAGACATCAGAGAAACCCATATTTCGATCAATAAAGTGATTGCCTCAGTTGTTGGCTGTTCAGTGGGAGGGCACACTTTTCTTCCAGGAGGTGAAAAAAAGTTTTTATTACTATTTGTTCTTTTATAATATGCGTACGCATTAAAATATGTAAAAGACCAAGAAAAAAAGGCTGCAATTTATTATGGTCGACTTTATGCAGTTCGCCAAATGCATTTGACCATAAATAGCAGAAATCGCGAGTTAGTGTTCACCATAAAAAATCTGCAACTCAACATAAAGAAAATAGTAGAAAACGTTCACCATAATGCATTTGAACATAATCATCACCATAAAGAAGAGATTTAAAACTCGTCGTTTCGACATAAATTTTGCGTTTCAACATAACGCAGTTGAAAATAAAGGAAACTTTCATTTTAAAGAACTTGTCGTTCGCCATAAAACTGTTTCTGTCGTTTGGGCGTAGTAATCTCACCATAAACTAGAAACAGCCAAGAGCAAGCCTATTTTTGCCGTTTAAAACGAGATTATGGCGAAACGACGAAAACCTTAAAACTTGAAGTTCACCATAACTCTTGTCATAAAACAAGCACATCCTCGCAAGAGGAAAAAAAAGTTGATCCCCTTGTGTCATAAAACGAGCTGATCCCATTGGCTGCGTGCTTGCTTTTCCTAGTTTATGGCGAGATGCTGAATTCCATTATGGTGAATGTTAAGGTTTTTGTCGTTTTGCCATAATCGCGTTTTGAACAGCGAAAGTAGCCTTATTCCCAGTGTTTTATGCCCAAACAACAGAAACAGTTTTATGGCGAAACAAGTTTAAAGAGAGTCTTTTATGGTGACTTGCATTTTTTATGTCCACTTGCATTTATAGAAAAGTCGTTTATGGAAACGCTTTATGTTGAAATGCATTATGCTAAAAAATTTAACTTTTGAGAGCTTTATGTTCAATTGCATTATGACATTATGGTAAACTCAGTTTTTTTATGTCGAAATGCAGATTTTTTATGTTAAACTGCTTTAAGGTGAATTGCTTTATGTTGAACAGTGTTCTCCTCTATTTTTACGCGATTTTTGCCAGATTTTTACTGACTCTAAAGCTGCAATTGAAGTACAATTACGTTGTCGCCAACAAATTTGTGACTAAATATGCTATTCAATAATTTTTTTTTATTCGTTTGTCCTGTAGCAAAGGAGAGCCTTAAAGCAATTAGAAGAACCCTTGTTTCGATCAATAATGTTGTCTTAATGACACATAGCAACATCAATAGCTTCAAAATATCTGATGAATCCCAAGCTGTACCGCCCTCGTTGAACTTGTAAGTTAATGTGTTAACGCAATTCCTTTTCTTGAACTTTTTTTGCAGGCCAATTAATCACACCCCGGAAAACACTCCGTCTGAACCTCTCCATAAACTACCCTCGTAAGTTGAATTATTATTTTTTTTTTTAAACATGAAATTGTATAAGTCATCAAGTTGACACAAAGATAATCCCAATAGCGCTCAAATTTGTACGTTTCGAATTGAGTGCCTATCTGTAAAATGGCTGGCGATTTTCATCCTGCATTCCATCCTGCATTGCGACACTCATTCAGATGTATTAATTTTTAAATAATATTTAATGATTTGTTTTTTAGGACACTTGAAAATATCATGGTTCGAAAAGGGAATTACCAGACATTCTATAAAGGAGATGGACATTTGTACGTTTGTAATAGGCGAATATGTACAAGTTCGGGTTATAACAGGTAAGTGCATTTACAGTTAACAATCTGGAGAAGGTACTTGGTTGTACATTGTATTCTCCAGAGCTTGCTTGCAGATTCAAAGCATGTTTTTTTTTCTTACCATTGTTCTTTTGCTTTATTTGGACGTTAAAACTTGGGTAACATGTGTTCTTGCAGATACTACCGATGCATAAGATATCAGGATCTTAAATGTCTTGGGAGGGTGGTTTGTCTAGGTGACAATGTTCATCAATCAGCACGTCACAATCATAGTCCTCCTTCGAAGTCAATGGTTAACGAATTAAGGAAACAAGGGATGCGAATGCAAATGTTTTTGGAACGCAGTAAGGCACCACCGCCACCATCCAACGATGGACAATGCTCGTAAGTTGATTTAATAGTTTGATCAACTCTTGGTTTCTCAAAAACTTATTTCTGCAGGACTGATAGTGCCCCCTGGAAGGCTCAGAGTCAACACTCTCCAAGAACCGCCCCAGACTTGCTCGTAAGTTGATTTATTACTTTTAGGTTTCTCAAAAACTTATTTCTGCAGGCCTGATGATGCCCCCCTGGAAGGCTCAGAGTCAACACCTCTCCAAGAACCGCCCCAGACTTGCTCGTAAGTTGATTTATTAATTTTAGTACCGCCCTCGTTGAACTTGTAAGTTAATGTGTTAAAGCAATTCCTTTTCTTGAATTTTTTTTTTGCAGGCCAATTAATCCCACCCCGGAAAACACTCCGTCTGAACCTCTCCATAAACTACCCTCGTAAGTTGAATTTTTTATTTTTTTTTTTACAAGAAATTGTATAGGTCATCAAGTTGACACAAATTTGATAATCCCAATAGCGCTCAAATATTGATTTGCACATTGCGACACTCATGCCCGGTTTCCAGAACCGATAGAACCGATAGTACTATTGGTTCTATAACTCCGTAAAATTAGTAAAATGGGTTGCTAGAACGTTCGTTAGGCTATCGGTTCGATAAATCTCCTGCTAAAGTTGGCGGTCCAAAAATCATTCGATATCTATTCTATATGCAGAAAAGGAGAAGTTTTTAATAAATTCTTCTCGTCCGGCGTGTTTTTTTACTCAAAATTTTTCTTGAATTTTAAAAATAGATTTTTCGTCTATAACCGATTGAAAAACGTCTTTTTTTGCCCGAGATTTTTCCCTCGGCATTATCTACTCTTTTTTGTTAATTGTATTAGCCACAGGCCTTTACAAAGGGGGAGGGGGTTGGACCCAGGCGGGGGCTTTCGCCATAATGCCGTGGCGCCCTTTTGGGCCAACTACCAGAGTAGTGGCCTAAATAAATTATCCACAGATTTTGTAGAAGGATATTTTTAATTGGAATTTAACTTCCAACCAAAAATCCCTATACCCAACCTGGGATCGAACCCCGGTCTCCGTGGTGAAAGTCCAAGACTGAACCACCAGCCACGGAGCCGGTTCCCTCGGCATTATTAATAAATAATAATTAATAATAAAATAATAAAACTCGGTCTGCTAGAGACCCACACAAAGCGGTTATAGTTTTTTTTTTACCCGTTTTGATTTTTACCCTTGTTGATTCGATTATAATACATAATCATATGTGGGAACCACAAAACATATGTTCTAAATAAATTATCATCATTCTTCAGAGTAAAATACATGACACACTCAACTTCTTTCATTTCTTTCTTTCTAAATTTAGTGGTGATGATCCATCCCACACATATATCAATTGAGCAAGGATTAGAACCCGATCGCTGTTGACATTGTAAAATGAATACGTTATTTATTAAGTATTATTATTATTATGGCGTCCATTCTCGCGAGACTCATCCAGAGATGGGCAAAATCTTAATCATGAATATGATTAAGATTTTAATCATAGGAATATTTTTCTGTGATTAAGAATAAGATTAAAATCTTAATCACAGAGATGATTAAGAATAAAATCTTAATCACAGAGATGATTAAGAATAAAATCTTAATCACAGAGATGATTAAGAATAAATCTTAATCACAGAGATGATAAGAATAAAATCTTAATCACAGGAAATCTGTGATTAAACTCTTAATCACAGGAAAAAAGAAGTCTGTGATTAATCATAGGAAATAACGATTAATCATTGGAATTTGGGATTAATTAAGGAAAATAATGATTAATCATTGGAATTTGGGATTAATTAAGGAAAAAGCTTGATCATCATCAGAAAATTGTGTAATCACAGGAATCTGTGAATATTGTCACCTCTGATCACAATTTACTCTCAATAACTAAAAACTCAAAATCTATCAATCTCTCCAAAATTTCCTCCAAAATTTTAATTTTACAACTCCAAAAATTTATAATATTGGCAAAAAAAAATTTTTGAAAAATTAAACTTACAATATGGATTATTAATAGTTATGGTAGTTCACTGAAGTTTGCTTATTATTTTATGAATTATAAATTTAGGGATTGATGGAATAATTTTATACTGTACGCTTTATTAATTTTGACAAACCAAAATATGTATTTGAAATATTATAAATTTTGGAGTTGTAAAATTAAAATTTTGGAGTGTTAGAGATTGATAGATTTTGAGTTTTTAGTTATTGAGAGTAAATTATGATCAGAGGTGACAATATTCACAGATTCCTGTGATTACACAATTTTCTGATGATTGATCAAGCTTTTTCCTTAATTAATCCCAAATTCCAATGATTAATCATTATTTTCCTTAATTAATCCCAAATTCCAATGATTAATCATTATTTTCCTTAATTAATCCCAAATTCCAATGATTAATCATTATTTCCTTAATTAATCCCAATTCCAATGATTAATCATTATTTTCCTTAATTAATCCCAAATTCCAATGATTAATCATTATTTTCCTTAATTAATCCCAAATTCCAATGATTAATCATTATTTTCCTTAATTAATCCCAAATTCCAATGATTAATCGTTATTTTCCTATGATTAATCACAGACTTCTTGTGATTAATCACAGATTTCCTGTGATTAAGAGTTTAATCACAGACTTCCTGTGATTAATCACAGATTTCCTGTGATTAAGATTTTATTCTTAATCATCTCTGTGATTAAGATTTTATTCTTAATCATCTCTGTGATTAAGATTTTAATCTTATTCTTAATCACAGAAAAATATTCCTATGATTAAAATCTTAATCATATTCATGATTAAGATTTTGCCCATCTCTGGACTCATCAAACAATTTGATCCTCGCTAAAGGAAAAAAATACTTCAGTTGTCGAACCAATAGTTATAGAGCCTATAACTTAACGACTGCTACGTTCGAGAAACTTGCTTCAGAGTTATCAAACTAATAATTTTATCGAATCTATACCTATCGACCCGATAACGAAACGTTCTGGAAACCGGGCATCATCAGATGTATTAATTTTTTAAAATCATATTTAATGATTTGTTTTCTAGGACACTTGAAACTATCATGGTTCGAAAGGGGGTTACCAGACATTCTATAAAGGAGATGGACATTTGTATGTTCGTTATATGCGAAAATCTACGTGTTCGGGTAATATCAGGTAAGCAGTGCATTTTACAGTTAACAATCTGGAGAAGGTACTTGGTTGTACATTATATCC
The DNA here is from genome assembly GCA_014119065.1 of Orius insidiosus. Lineage (NCBI taxonomy): Eukaryota > Metazoa > Arthropoda > Insecta > Hemiptera > Anthocoridae > Orius > Orius insidiosus. Next base: position 63,543 of record JACGAQ010000609.1, on the reverse strand, counting down.
TCCAGAGCTTGCTTGCAGATTCAAAGCATGTTTTGTTTCTTATCATTGCTCCATTTGGATAATAGTGTTAAACTCGGGTAACATGTGTTCTTAAATTGCAGATACTACCAATGCATAAGAACTAGGGATCTTAAATGTCGTGGGAAGATGGTTTGTCTAGGTGACTATGTTCATCAATCAGCATGTCACAATCATAGTCCTCCTTCGAAGTCAAAGATTAACGAATTAAGGAAACGAGGGATGCGAATGCAAATGTTTTTGGAACGCAGTAAGGCACCACCGCCACCATCTAACGAAGGACAATGCTCGTAAGTTGATTTATTAATTTTAGGTTTCTCAAAACTTATTTCTGCAGGACTGACAATGCCCCACTGGAAGGCTCAGAGTCAACACTTCTCCAAGAACCACCCCAGATTGCTCGTAAGTTGATTTCTTAATTTTAGGTTTCTCAAAAACTTATTTCTGCAGGCCTGATGATGCCCCCTGGAAGGCTCAGAGTCAACAGCTCTCCAAGAACCGCCCCAGATTTTCTCGTAAGTTGATTTATTAATTTTAGGTTTCTCAAAAACTTATTTCTGCAGGCCTGATGATGCCCCCCTGGAAGACTCAGAGTCAACAGCTCTCCAAGAACTGCCCCAGACTTGCTCGTAAGTTGATTTATTAGATGTACAAAATGAAACTCAGCCACAGGGTAAATTTGAATTTTGTAGATTTTAGCCGAGTTTCATTTTGTAAACCTAATATTAATTTATGTTTCTCAAAAACTTATTTCTACAGGCCTGATGATGCCCCCCTGGAAGGCTCAGAGTCAACACCTCTCCAAGAACCGCCCCAGACTTGCTCGTAAGTTGATTTATTAATTTTAGGTTTCTCAAAAACTTATTTCTGCAGGCCTGATAATGCCCCGCTGGAAGGCTCAGAGTCAACACTTCTCCAAGAACCGCCCCAGACTTGCTCGTAAGTTGATTCATTAATTTTCTTAACTGTTGCTTTCTCAAAAACTTATTTCTACAGGCCTGTTAATGTATCCTCCCGTGAATCATCCCGCTCAAGCTCGTAAGTTGAATTATTTATTAATTATTCTCGGTTTCTAAAATGTTTGTGCAGCCCGAGTAATTACTCCCTGGAAGACTCCTGTGAAACATCCCAGACAAGCTCGTAAGTTGAATTATTAATTTTAGTTACTTTTTCTGTTGGCATATTGATTCCCTTCTGGGAGACTTTCTGTCAGAACCTCTAATTCAGATTGTTTTCAAAATAATATATAATAATGACCTACTTTGTTTGTTATCAAGGAAAATAGAAGCCATCGAGGTTCGACATGGGTTAACCTGTATTTGAATAAGGAGATGGACATTTGTACAAAAAAAATCATCAATCATCAACGAGAAAGTAAGCAGAGCTTAAATTTTACAGTTAACAATCTGGACATGGAAACGCTATCAAAATACCCTGCCTTCCAAAAACCCTTCTGCAGCAGCCAGAAAAAATTATGATACTTCCCCGCCCTCTGATGTACACTGTAGAGAAAAAGGATGAAGGACTCATGCTCCCGTTTTCAAAGCTCCCCTTGGCGGTGCCGCGATATGCTTGTATACAGATGTGTAATTAATCGGGCGCTTCATCTCTCCTCTTTCTCTACAGTGTAAATTTTAACCCTTTCGAGACTGCAGGCGACTATAGTTGCCATTCGCGCATGTCGCTTGGAGACCGCAGGCGACTACAGTTGCCCAGCGGGAAGCCTCTTTATTTCTCTAAGATATTTAATACCTTCGCTTCCCGTGGTGCTAGCGACATGCAAAAACGGGCCATCTGTTGGGGAAGAAATGAACTACGTGATGATGGTATCAATCGTCGCTTTCTGTGCTTTGCTGGGCGCTGGTGGCGGTCGGGGAGAAGTGAGGGAAAAGTGCTGTGCCAGTAGCGCAGAGAATCGGCGTCGGACGTGGTCTCGAAAGGTTTAAGGTTCAGGTTGTTTAAGGCTCTAAGCTCCAGTGCTGTTTCTCTAGAAGCTGATGTACAACATATTTCTCTCAATTGTTCGCTTAATTTGGATTATATGTTTAAACTTGGATAACATGTGCTCTTATTGCAGATACTACTGTTGCTATAATATGACGACCTTCGTTGCGCGGGAGATGGTTTGTGACGCTGACAATATTTTGTTTCATCATCAAGTCACATTCATAGTCCTCCTTCTGAGTCGGAGATTAACGAAAAAAGGACAAAAGGGATGGAAATAGCATCTCGACGCATAGCGAAGTTGAACAAAAAGAAGAATATAATTAATAAGTAATAAACAACTTTTATTACACTAATTAAAGGGTTAATGTATTTAATTTAGTAATGAAATCCATTAAAATACGTCAGTGGATAGAGGTAGCTGAAGGAAAGAGTTTTTCCACCTACCTTCCCGCAGTCTTGAACAAACGCCATGCATTTATGTTCACAGAAATATTCTTCTCATTTAATTTAAATTTGAAGGGATAAAAAAATGTAAACAATTTTTGTAATCTCTTCTTCCTTCCTGTTTTTATCCCTTCAAATTTAAATTCACCAGTGGTTGTTATCCACCAAAAATTTCCCTTAGATGTATCATTATTCTTCTCATCGTTTCTCTTATCCTCTGATGAATTTTTATGTATTTAAGGGGATATGAGGGTTTTAAGTTAATTGCTTTGTACATTTTTCGTTGTGAGCAACGGTTTTCGGTTTTTCCCTCTATCTTGGAAACCGTCGCTCAAAACGAAAAAATGTCCTAAGTAAAAGTTGTAGCTACGGAATTTACTACATAAAATATTTATTGGTTTTTTTCCGTCAGAACAATATTTTAGGAGATATGAAGGTTTTAAGTTTTCAGACAGGCTCTGTAGATTATTAGTTTTAACCTGATAACTCCTTAAATATTGCTCTTACGCAAATAATGAATAAAAAATTTTTGTAGGAAATCTTTGTACTTACAACTTTTACTTAAGACATTTTTTCGTTTTGAGCGACGGTTTCCGAGATAGAAGGGAAAAACCGAAAACCGTTGCTCACACGAAAAATTTGCAAAGCAACTCACTTAAGAACCCTCATATCTCCTTAAGTATTGCTCTGACAAAAAAACCAATGAGGTCTTTTTTGTAGGAAATTTTCGTAGCTATGACTTTTACTTAGGACGTTTTTCGTTTTGAGCGACGGTTTCCAAGATAGAAGGGAAAAACCAAAACCGTTGCTCACAACGAAAAATTTGCAAAGCAACCAACTTAAATACTTCCATATCTCCTAAAGTATTGCTCTGACGGAAAAAACTAATAAGATATTTTATGTAGCATATTTCAGCACCTACAACCTTTACTTAGGACTTTTTTCATTTTGAGCGACGGTTTTCGAGATAGAAGGGAAAACCCGAAAACCGTTGTTAACAACGAAAAATTTGCCAAGCAACTCACTTAAAAACCATCATACCTCCTTAATAACAAATTTAGTACATACCTAAAATGCATATATTGTTGTTATCAATAAATATAGGATGTGAAAATTGTAGCTATTCCTTTCTAAAATATTTTTTACAGGCAGATACCCTCAGGAGCTTACCAATCACTATTTCTAGATGAACCATCCCAAACAAGCCTGTAGGTTCATTTATTAATTTTATTAATTCTTGTTTTCTGAAACAATTTTTTGCAGGCCTGTTAATGACTCCCTGGTAGGCTCGCAGTCACCACCTCCGCTGCATGAAACATCCTCTGAACAATGGTAAGTTGATATGCTTATTCATTCTTTAATTTATTAATTTTATTAATTCTTGTTTTCTGAAACAATTTTTATAGGCCTGTTAATGACTCCCTGGAAGGCTCGCAGTCACCACCTCCTCTGCATGAAATGTCCTCTGAAAAATGGTAAGTTTGTGCTGAACATGAAATCAAGTGGGTCATCTAGTTGGCACAAAGTTGATAAACCGAAAAGCGCTCCCGCACACCTGCCTCGCCATAAAATACATTGTGACTGTCTCATTCAGATTTATTTTTTTTTTTCAAAATAGTATATAATAATGACCTACTTTGTTTGTTATCAAGGCAATTAGAAACCATCCAGGTTCGACATGGGAGTAAACTTGTTTGGTACAAAGGAGATGGACATGTGTACAGTCATAATAGACAAACATCAACGAGAAGGTAAGCAGAGCTTATATTTATAGTTAAAAATCTAGACAAGGAAACGCTATCAAAACACTGTGTGTAAAAAACATCCCGCCTCGCAAAAACCCTTCTACAGCCAGAAAAGTTATATCAACTTCCCCTTTCTGATGTACACTGTAGAGAAAGAAGATGAAGCACAATCAGCCACACTGTTGCCACAACCAGGAAAGCAAGCAGGCATTGCGACTGCAGAAACATTGCAGCACTGCATTCTTCATGCCCCCGTTTTCAAAGCTCCCCTTGGCGGTATTGCAATCTGCTTGATTACAGGTGTGTAATATATTAATAGGGCGCTTCATTTCTCCTCTTCTCTACAGTGTAATCAAAGGGCGGGAAAGTTGATATTAATGTTTTCTGGCTGCTGTAGAAATGTTTTTACGAGGTGGGGTGTTTTTGATAATGATATCACATATTTTTGTAGTTTAAATTACTATCTATCATATGACTTTTAAAGTACACATTATAAATAGAGTGTAAATTTCAAGCTTAGTCCTCCAACTTGGGACCCTTTAATTTCATTAAGGAGGTATGATGGTTTTAAGTGAGTTGCTTTGCAAATTTTTCGTTGTTACAACGGTTTTCGGTTTTTCCCTTTTCTCTCGGAAACCGTCGCACAAAACGAAAAAATGTCCTAAGCAAAAGTTGTAGGTACTGAAATTTACTACAGAAAATATCTTATTAGTTTTTTCCGTTAGAGCAATACTTTAGGAGATATGGAAGTATGTAAGTTGGTTGCTTTGCAAATTTTTCGTTGTTAACAACGGTTTTCGGTTTTTCCCTTCTATCTCGGAAACCGTCGCTCAAACGAAAAAACGTCCTAAGTAAAAGTCGTAGCTACGGAAATTTCCTACAAAAAAGACTTCATTGGTTTTTTTGTCAGAGCAATACTTAAGGAGATATGAGGGTTCTTAAGTGAGTTGCTTTGCAAATTTTCGTTGTTAACAACGGTTTTCGGTTTTTCCCTTCTATCTCGGAAACCGTCGCTCAAAACGAAAAATATCCTAAGTAAAAGTTGTAGGTACAAGATTTCCTACAAAAATCTCTTCATTCATTATTTGCGTAAGAGCAATATTTAAGGAGTTATGAGGTTAAAACTAATAATCCTACAGATCCTGTCTGAAAACTTAAAACCTTCATATCTCCTAAATATTGCTCTGACGGAAAAAATTAATAAGATATTTTATGTAATAAATTTTTGTAGCTACAACTTTACTTAAGACATTTTTTCGTTTGAAGCGACGGTTTCCAAGATAGAAGGGAAAAACCGAAAACCGTTGCTCACAACGAAATATGTACAAAGCAACCAACTTAAAACCCTCATATCCCCTTAAGTATCCAAAAATTTCAGTTTTCCCTTACATTTTGGAGGGGGGGGGGGGTCCATAATGGGTAAAATCCTTCAAAAGGCATTGGCGAAAGTCAAAAGGAAACTCTTTGCAAAATTTCAAGTCAATTGGTCCAGTCACCCAGGCTGTGGGCATATCAAAGTGGGGAAAAGTTCGCAAAAATTTTATTTTTTATTCCTAACTTTTTTGAGTTAGTTAAATCTTTCAAAAGGCACTGGCTCAAATTGAAAGGAAGCTCTGTACAAAATTTTAAGTCAATCGGTGTTCTAGGAGAGCTGTAGCCCCGGCTAACTGAAGAAGACCACGCCAAGGCGAAAAACCGGGTTTTCAGAGTTGTATATCTCGGCACCCTGTATACCGATCGACTTGAAATTTTCAGCGTTTACTCATATTGAATCAGAGAAGACCTGTATAAAATTTGAAGTCGATCCGTATACAGGGTGCTGAGATCGTGACGTCAAGTAAACATACTACCGTTCGTACTTTTTCCGCTTTCCTTGATTGGTGGGTGGTTCATAATTCCTTGTGCATAAAATTAAGGCTCTAATTCTTATTTGGATTATACTTTATAGTGTACTTGGGTAACATGTGCTCTTATATTGCAGATACTACCGTTGCTATAAGTATAAGGAAATTCTTTGCATTGGGAGGATGGTTTGTGACGCAGACAATATTGTTCTTTCATCATCAAGTCACAGTCATAGTCCTCCTACTGAGTCAGAGATTAACGAATTAAAGACAAAAGCGACGAAAAGAGCGACTCGACGCATGGTGTCTTCGAATAGAAAGAAGAGGAAAATTAATGAGTAATAAATAAATTTATTACACTAATTAAAAGGGTTAATGTATTTAATGTAGTAATGAAATCCATTAAAATACATCATAGGATAGAGGTATCTGAGGGAAAGAGTTTTTCCCCTACTAACCCCGCAGTTTTGAACAAACGTCGTACATTTAATGTACACAGAAAAATTTGAGAGAGCAATAAACGAAAATATTTCACCTAAAATATTCTGTTTGTTGTTTCTCTTATCCTCTGATGTATTTTTATGTATTTAATAATCAATTTAGTACCTAAAATGCACAATTTTTGTTATCAATAGTATGTGAAAATTGTTGCTATTCCTTTCTAAAATATTTTTTTACAGGCAGATACCCTCAGGAGCTTACCAATCACTATTTCTAGATGAACCATCCCAGACGAGCTTGTAGGTTCATTTATTAATTTTATTAATTCTTGTTTTTTCTTTTGGTAATAAAAATTTTTAGTAATTCCTTTCTGAAACTTTTTTCTGCAGGTTGATACCATCAATCTCACAGTCATAGTCGTCCTAATGAGTCAGAGATAAACGAAATAAGGATACAAGGGATGTAACAAAAGTTGTTGGAAAGCAGTAAGGAATCGTCGCTAATTGCTTCTAATGAATGGAAGCAATTATGCAATACGTAATGTAAAATAATCTTTAATACATTCCTAAAACGTACGATTATTTTTTCTGTACCTGAGTTTGTTCTAAACTTATAGCCTATCAGCATGGTGGAAGAGAATGTCTATCCTAGAGGTGAGGGAGATCACCAGTTTGTTGTTTGTTAGCTTCAGCTAATGGGAACAGATGCTAAAAATAAAAAGAATAGCCGATGACCACTAAGAGGTGTAGAAGCTTTTTCCGCCTAGTGAGGAGTGTAGTAAATAAAAAAGAGAATGGAAAAAAATAAAGAAACCGCCTGATAAGGTATAGGCCGAAACTGATGTGCGCTATCCATTTTTTCATTTGCCATTTTCAATACTTTCATCTTAAACTTATGTATTATTTTACATTGTACTACTCTCGCTACATAAATGTTATAAATACACTAGGGTTTAGGACCAATTGGTAAATGTCAAAATACCGCTGAACTTTCGAACAAAAAACCATCGATGATTGCGTCATCATGTAACTGAGACCTTTACATCCAAGGTAGGTAACTTGTAAACAATAAGGTTATCACTTTATGTCAGACTTATAGTTTTTCTGACAATATACAACTTTTCGGAAGATTAAATGTACCACTGAACTTTGTGTAATGATTTCTGTTTGATGAAAGCGGTTTAAAGGTAAACCCGAGAAAGTCAACAATCGAAGAATGGACGACGACATAGACGTCAAAGAAGGGATGTTCTTGAGGAAATAAAAGTAAAAGAAGAAAGTGAAGATTTTATAGAAGAAATAGAAGAAGAGTGCGATGGTTCAAAAGATGATGTCCTTAATCTTGAGAGTTCCGTTGACATGAAGATCAAAGTGAAAGAAGAAATATTTGCATGGAATAGCTTCGAGGAAGCACAGGAAAGCTCATCAAACTGCAACCCGACTTATGGAATGGTAAAAAAAACTAAATTATGCACGAATGTGTTTTTTGTTGAAATTGATTAGTACCTTTCGGTTTAGTAAGCCACTTCGTGCACTTATTTGCAATCGGAAGTTGAAATGTCCTTGTTAATTGACGATTCATACTGAAAATCTCTTGAAGGCATGGTTGAAGCAATTATGCTCGGCTGCACAGGGTGTCCCAACTAGAACCAGCAACTTCACGGCGAAGAATTTAGTCCTACAAAAAAAAGTGTAAACCCCCTGTTTTTTTGAAGAATAATTGAGTGCAATAAAAGAATTTTGGTTTGAGCGACAGCAACTTCGTTATTTTAATAGGAACCCCTATTTTTATTTAGATTAATCGATGCAAAATTTCAAGTTGATTTGACTATTCATATGACCTCTTTGGACAAAAAAAAAATGTAAAAAAATGGATTTTGGACAAAAAAAAACCTCTAAATTTGGCATTTTTAATTTGTCCTAAGAGGTCATACTAAGTCAATTTTGTTATTTTTTGGAAATGCAGTTTCCACGGTATTTTTCGTTTGTATTGAGTTGTTAACTTCCTTAAAGAAGTTATTGCGATACCCTCGACGTCGGGTTTTTGGGGAAGGGTCTTCCAGACCCCGGAGGGTAAAATCGAATATGATCTTACCGATCTCAACTTTGTCTGTGGTGCCGGCCGGCCGGCCGGCCGTCCGTAGCATTTTTCCCAGCACTTTACGGCCACAATTTTCATCCGATTTTCACCAAATTTTCACCAAAATTTCTTTAGCCGGTGAAGAAGAATGTAACGAGGGGATTTTTGAATTTCGAAAAAATGGCGGAGATATGTCTGTTTGAAATTTTAAAAAATTCGCTGCGGCCGAACCGTTAATCCGATTTTCACCAATTTTCACCAATTACTCCTATATTTTTTAAGAATTTTTGGTGCAAAAAAATTGCCACTTTTTAATTACTATTTTTATTAGTAGGGAGAAATTTCGTACTTCTACCCTTTACGAGAGGCACATCCCTAGGCCAAAGAGCCCATTATTTCTACCTCGACACTTAGAAAATTTTTCGAAAAAAGAACTTAAAAATTTTTCAAAAAAATAAAAAGAAAAAAAAAAAAAAAAGAAAAAAACCCGGAAAATTTTTCGAAAAAAAAAATTTTTTTACAAAAAAAACTTAAAAAAATTTTCGAAAAAAGAACTTAGAAAATTTTTCGGAAAAAAAAATGGAAAAAAAGGAAAACCCGGAAAATTTTTCGAAAAAAACTTTGAAAATTTTTTGAAAAAAACTTTGAAAATTTTTGAAAAAAAAATTTTTTTTTTTCGGACAAAAAAAACTTAGAACATTTTTTAAAAAAAAAAGCCGGAAAAATTTTAAGAAAAAACTAACTTGGAAAATTCTCCTTTATACTTTCCCTCCCTACTACATCCCCTTCCTTTATACTTTCGTTCCCTTATACTTCCCCTCCATTATACTTCACCCTCTGTTATACTTTCCCCTTCCTTATACTTTCCCCTCCGTTATACTTCCCCTCCGTTATACTTCCCCTCCCATATTATACTTCCTACTCCGTTATACTTCCCCCTCCGTTATACTTCCCCTCCCACATACTTCCCACTCCGTTATACTTCTCCTCCCATATACTTCCCACTCCGTTATACTTCTCCTCCCATATACTTCCCCTCCTATATAGATACTTCTCTTTAAGGAAGTTCCCGTCGGGGCCAGCTCCAGACTAGTACTTTTTGGTTGTATAGGTACTAGAGTAGCTTTTTGCGAGTTAGGAATGAAGAAATAGGCCGTAAATGTTGAAAATTCCATTTATTTTTGGAGTGTTCATTTACTGGTTTCCAAAACCGTAGTTTTCCAGTAGATGAACAGTGTTCAACTACTGGTGAAAACCGCATATTCGTTATTTTTCCACCAATGAGGGCTTAAAATGTTCAAAAATTATTCAGGTTTCAGTTTGTTTCAATGAAAATATCAAAAAATGTTCGCATCCAAAGGATGAACGGGGTGCTTTGTCTAGAAGTCGTGACTGTTCATCTATTGGGTTTGAGGGTCATCCCTCTGGCCCCAGTGAATGAACGGACGTCCAGTTGCATACAATTTGGCAAAAAAGTGAGAAAATAAAGTTAAGGGCTTAGAAATGTCGACAGTTAAGGCAAACACTCTTGATAGAAAATCTATAAAAAAGTGAAAAATATAAAAAGTAGAATAAACAAACTATACATACACTATACCTATTACTAAACTAGGAGGTAAACTTATCCAAGGCCTATATATTATTCTAATTAATTGGTTCCAGATGCCTAAACGAAAGAAAACTAGGAGGAAAACTGAAGAGGAAGGAGCCCCGACCAAGAAATTCTTATCGTATTCCGAAGAAACTTTGATACGAGCTGTGAGAGAGGTGAAAGATGGCACTCTTTCCATCAACCGAGCTTCACAAGAATATGACATCCCCAAAGGAACTTTGTGGAACAAGGTCCGCAATAAAGTCCCACTTGCAAGAAAAATGGGTCCTCCCACAGTCCTATCTTCTTCCGAGGAAAAGAACATCAAGGAGTGGATCTTGAAGAAAGCCATTCTTGGATTCCCGTTGCACCCTGAAGATGTCAAGGATTCCATCCAAAATTTGTTGAAAGATGCCCGAGGGAAAATCCATTCACCCAGGACAGACCTGGCAATAAGTGGCTTTCACTTTTTCTGAAACGGCATCCAGAAATCAAGAAACGGAACAGAAGCCATATCAAAGGCGCGTGCTGCCGTGACTAAGGAAAATCTTGGCGAGTGGTTCAACAAACTTCATGAGTTCCTTCAACAGCACGACTGCGAGGACATTTTCATTGGTGGGGACGGCAGCAGAGTTCTGAATATGGACGAGACAGGCTGCCTCACCTGCCCAAAAACGGGCAAGGTGCTGGGGCCTAAGAGCTTGCCTGACTTCTACGAGGTTTCTATCGGAAGTGAGAAGCAGTCCATAACTGTCCTCTGCACTTACAGTGCAGATGGAAGCGCCCTTCCTCCCATGGTGGTATATCCTCACAAGAGAGTAAACCCATCCATAATGCACTCGATGCCAGAAGGATGGGGGTATGGGATGTCAGATTCAGGATGGATGGTAAGCAATACTTTTCTTGAGTACATTGAGAAAGTTATCTACCCGTGGCTCATACGCAGAGAAGTTCAATTCCCTGTTATCATCTTCTTGGATGGTCACCGAAGCCATCTGAGCTTACAACTCTCCAAGTTTTGCCTCGAAAAAGACATCCATATCTACTGCCTGCCTCCCAATGCCACCCACATTGTCCAGCCATGTGACGTGGGAATCTTCCACCCCCTAAAAGTTGAATGGAGGAAAATTGTCAGACGGGAAAAACTCCAGGGAAATGTTATCAACAAAGCTAATTTCGCCAAACATTTCAAACATGCATTTGACTCGGTAAAAACCAATGTGATTAGAAATGCTTTCCGGAAATGTGGCCTTTTCCCATTAGACTTCACTGCCGTAGACTTTGATAAATGCATGTCTGAACGGAAGAAGAACAAGGAAGATGATAATTCAAACAATCATGATGACCTTCCTACTGTTGATTTTGCAACGCGCTCAGAGTCCTTGAGGTGTACCTCCCTAAAAACGTTTCAGCTAATTTTCAACATTGGGAGGAAGAAAACGATTGTGGAACGTTGACAGAATCCAACAGGGGCTTATACCAGTTCTGGAAGTGGTGCCACGACAAAGTGAAACCAGCGGAGGTTTCACAAACTGAGACTGATTTACTTAACAATGAGACTAAGAGTTTCCATACTGACTTGGACAATGTCACTATGTATTGTCTTGATGGAAGTGATACTAGCTGTAAGAATGATACCTCTTTTCAAAAGAAGACTGTGATCTGTCAAGTGAGCTGATGTCTGAACAAATCCACTTGTGCGATGGCATTACATGCCTTGGCTGTGACCAAGTGGGGACTGTTATAGCAACAGCATCACCAGCACCAGTTGAAGCTGACAGTGAACCAAACATCCGATGCTTGGAAAAAACATTTTAACTACAATAACATTACAAGCTTAGCTCCTACAAGCAACAGTGCACAGCCAACAGTGCAAAAAATAGTTGGTTGCATAACAACTACAGAATGGATACAAATTCAAGAAGCAAAAAGGAAAGCCAAAGAACAGAAATAAAAAGAGAAGGAAGAGAGGAAGTTGGCGAGAGAACAAAAGGATAAACAGTTAAAAAAAGTGCAAAGGAAGAGCAAAAAGTGAAAATAAATGCCTAAATGCTGAGTTTTTCCTTATATATAGGTATGTATAGGTACCTACTAGCCACCGTTGTGCCTTTCAAACGAAGTTTGTGTTTAATTTAAGTTATAAATACGGGTATTTTTACATTGTTATGTACTGAAATTTTATTATACCTAGTATATTTATTATACCACTTAACTTATCTACCCATTCTTAAAAATAAAAAACCTTAGGTACCTAGGTAGGTATTAGGTACCTACTAGTCACCGTTGTGCCTTTCAAACGAAGTTTGTGTTTAATTTAAGTTAATACGGGTATTTTTACATTGTAGTGTACTGAAATTTGTGGCTGTGAAAATTACAACAACCATGTTCCTAATTATTATGTTACAAATGGGTTTGAAACCAGAAAAACACGTTCCTGTATTTAATAAAACAATTTTAAATGTTTTTTTTTGAGGGCCTCATTTATCCCGTTCAACTACTGGGTTTTTACTGTTCATCTACTGGGTAAAATGAGCTTGCCTCCACAAAATCTTATTTTTCAGATAGTTGAACACGTTCAGGTGTTCGGTCTGTTCTTTAATAAGAACTCGACATCCATGAGAAAGGTATGGGACCAAGAAAATGGAAATATCTGCATTAGGGAAGCGGGAATAAATTATCAAAGTTGAAAATTCCGCAGAAAACTCGTTGAGTATTCAACTACTGGTCCACCCACCTACGTTAGCGCCACTTGCCGGCACTTGCCGGTTCCAAGCTGACTGCAGGAGGTTGCTCACTATTTACTGTTATAACACACGTTTCGTTAACGTTAGTCATGAAATTTTTCCACGACCTCTATGAGATCCCAATTGAACTAATGAGCGCTGAATCAACCCACAGAATGCAGTGGGAGGCTCTAGAATTGAGAAAATACAAGCGCCTGTTCAACTACTGGGTGGTGGTCAACTACTGGTCCACCCACCCTATGAATAGTCAAATCGACTTGAAATTTTGCGTAGACACGAATCTGAAAAAAAAGGGGATTCTTATTTAAAATAACGAAGTTGCTGTCGCTCTGGGACACCCTGTACACCAAAATCAAAATTCGTTAATTGCAATCAATTCTTAGTCAAAAAACAAGGGGGGGTTTACATTTAAACCCCCTTAAAGAGAAGTAAAAATATAGTGATTTTTCAATTTCAAGCATAAAAAATTGGGTTCCCATTTAAAATAACGAAGTTAGCACGTTTTTGCGCCAACCTGTGTACCAAAACCAAAGTCTTCCAAATGGAGTCGATTCCTTGTCCAAAAATAAGGGGGGTTTACATTTAACTTTTTTTTGTAGGACTAAATGCTTTGACATAAACTTGCTGGTCCACTCTAGTTGGGACACCCTGTATAAAGCTCATTATTATTTTTTAATATATAAATGTAATTTTTTTTTTCAATTTCAGAAAACGGAGGAACAAAATCCCAACAAGCTGAAACGAAAAAGAGAATTGACTCATGTGTGTGCAAAATATGCCGATTGAATCTCAGGCCCTGAATTTTTCAAATCAAAATGATACGTTGAGAAATTGAAAAAGATCCATGATCAAGAAAAAGAAGACGAAGAAGCGGCCGAACGCAAAAAAACGTTGGCAAGGGAACGTATGAGAAGATATCGTGAAAGAAGACGCCTAAATGGATCGAAATCTTATGATTCCCATAATCCTGAACCTTCACATAAAAATCCACCATTACTAGTATTAAGAAATCAAAAAATTACAATTCAATATTCTCAAATACCAGGAACATCTACGAATAAAGATATTCCTCTTGTTATACGCATTGATCCTGGAAATCGTCATTCTTCACTAGTAAATGAAGAAAATGACAAAGGATGAGACTTTAGCACAAAAACATCATGGGCACATGTCTCCGCTTCCAAAATACAACTCTCCAAATCATCAGCGAAAGACAGTAGTGCCAATGTACAAATCATAATCAGTTTTTAAGAATGAGGAGGCAGAAGGATCATCAATCAAGACTTGTGAAATGGTAAAAAACAGAACTTCACATATTTTGTTGTTTGTGGGAACAATGCTTAGCATCCTAAGGTGTAATACGCCATTTTTTGATGGCTAGCTAATGTGACTGAGCCATCACGTTCGGCTATGTAACGCTAAAGTGAGAGGGGAACAGTTGACAAAGCAAGATTGTGGGTATTAGGCTAGCGACTTGCTTTTATTTCGTTTTTATTTATTTATTAGGTGTACAAAATGAAACTCGGCTAAAATCTACAAAATTCAAATTTACTCTGTGGCTGAGTTTCATTTTGTACACCTAATAAATAAAACTTGTAGGAAATTTAATTCTCTATAAATTTGCACTTAATTATTTTTTTCTAGGATGCACCATTTTCGGAAATAATTTTTTTTAAATAATATATCTTGAAAACAGTGCGTCCTAGAGAAAAAATGAATAGAATAAAAATTAAAGAGAATTAAATTTCCAACAGATTTTATTTAGTGCATTTTTTAAATATGTGTAACGGTTTACGAATTACAAGCCTTTAAAAATTAACCTTCTTAATGGTTATACTTCAATAACCTTCTTACACGGAGAAGGTAACTTTTGATGGACTTTAACGCCTAAAATGTTCAAAATTTGAAAAAATGAACTACTAGGTGTACAAAATGGCTAAAATCTACAAAATTCAAAACCCTGTGGCTGAGTTTCATTTGTTCACCTAATAATTGATTAATACAACAATTTTCTTTTATTACAGGAAATGGATGAACAAAATTCCAATGATGAAAAATTGAAACGAAAAAGGGAGTTGACTAATGCACGTGTGAAAAAATACCGTATGAGTAAGCGAATTGAATCTCAGCATCTGAATTCTTTGAAGCAGGATGTTGAGATAGAAAAAATGCGAGATCCAGAAAAAGAAGCCGAAGCAGCTGAACGGAAAAAAGCATTGGCAAAGGAACGTTCGAGAAGATACCGTGAAAGGAAACGTCTTAATGTATTAAAATCCGTTCATGTGGTCAGATTCGCAGATTTCTGAACCTTCTCAGATAGCTGGAACATCAACAAGTATAGATACTCCGTTTGTTAATAATGATCCATGGGGAACGTTCACCAGTAAATGAAGAAATGAACCTAAGGACCATTTAGACCAAGTGCATACATCACCCACTACCAAAGTATTCAGCAGATCATCAGCGACTTACAGTACCTATGCCAGAGACAGCAGTGCCCATGTACAATTCCATAAACAGTTTATTCAGAATGAATTTGGATATGCCTGCAAAATTTGTGATAGATTATGGTTTAAAGACGACTTGAAGAATTTAAATAATGATGATATAGAGTTTGTACGATCGTTTCTTCCAAACGCCGATGATTCCACAGTAGTTTGCTTTACTTGTCGAGCAAGCATTCAGAAAAAATCTATACCCAAAATGGCTGTGTACAATGGCTTCAAATATCCTGAAGTTCCCATAATTTGAGGAATTATCCATTGGATTTAGTGTCAGAAAGATTAATTTCTCCCAGAATTCCTTTTATGCAAATAAGGAGACTTCGTCATATACATCAACATGGAATTTTTGGACAGGTTATTAACGTTCCTATGGAGAACTCTACAATGGTCAATAAATTACCAAGAAATGATGATCACTGCATATATGTGCACATAAAGCAAAAAAAGATAACAAATCTTTACGAGGTTTTATTAATAAACGTGCTATCAATGAATGGCTGCAGTATTTGGTGAATACCCCATTGTATATAACGTATGGTATAACCATAGATGAACAGTTCGCTAATAATCAAGAGACACTGGAAACTGGTGAAATGGTAATGATGACCTTGAAGATATCCCAATGGAAGAGAGTTTATTAGCGCAGCAACAAACAGTAGTGTGGAATGATGATCTATGTCCTGTAGCTCCAGGAGAAAATAATTTGCCGTTAAGATTTGAGGAACATGCCGAAGAATTGTCATTTCCCTCAATTTACCTGGGGCAATTTCGCCAGTTTCGAAAAGGAGTTACTGTCACACCCTTTATGATGGCTTCCAGCGAACTGAGACGGTCGGATAGACGTGGAGTAATTCCTCATCACTTATTATATTTAGCTATGAAAATAATGAGGATAAGAGTTAGGGATTCTCTAACGGTTGCTTTGAAACACATGGGAAGAAAATCTGTTACTAAAGAGGAAATACAATCTGAGGATTACATCCATAATATGGAAAGCAACCTTGCTTTTTTACGTTCTGTACCAAATTCTACATGGTACTGGTCGGAAAGAAAAAAAGATCTATTTGCTATGATTCGCCAATTAGGTAAACCAACTGTATTTTTCACCATAAGTGCCAATGAAATTGAATGGTTAGATTTGCTACAATTGCTGCACAAACTAAAAACTCAAAAAACATCACAAAAGAGGAAATATCTCATTTACATTACATGACAAAAAGTCACTTATAAATGAAGATTCTGTTACTTGCGCTATCTTCTTCAATAAATTGGTTAATGTTGTTATGAGTATTCTTCAATCGAAGACATGCAGTCCTTTTGGAAAGTATAGAGTTTGTCACTACTTCAAGCGCATTGAATTTCATTGTGGCCCTCAAGCGCACATTTTGGCTTGGCTTGATAATGCTCCAAAGGATGCTATTGAAGACTATGATAAAGCTATTGAACTTATAGATACTTTAATATCGGTTTCTGCAGCAGAAGCATCAGGTAATATCAAACTCCAAACGCATACAGCAAAAAAAGGACAAAAATGTAGACTTGAAGCTCCTTTCATGCCCTGCAAAAAAACAATGATTCTAACTCCAATGAAAAATACTGAAAGGTTTTTCAGTTATCAAGAACGATACGCACAAATAAGAGAACGATTAGAAAATGAAGATTTTGAAGACATGGATGATTTTACTGTCGTAATAGTATAACTTCAGATGAAGATTACAGCAATATAATCAAAGCAGGAATAACTAGTCCAGAAGTATTCGTTAAACGTGAGCCTTCAGAAAAATGGCACCATCCTTTTAACCCTTTCATATTCAATATTGTCCAATCAAATACAGAATTTCAATTTATACAGAAGAATATTCATGTGCTGCTTATATGGTGATTACATCAATAAAACAAATAGAGGAGTAAGTCATTTACGAAGGAAAATAATAGAAACAATGAATGAAAATCCAGAGTTGACATTATGGACATAACCTTAAATATTGGTGTGAATATTCTAAAAATACAGAAATCACAAGTCAAGAAGCCGCTTGGTATTTACTAAGAGAGCCCCTATCAAAAGCGTCCGTCACCATCGAATATATACCGACGTATGGCCAATTGAACGTCAACGAATAAGAAAAACGATGAAGGAACTCTCCGAATTAGAGGATGATTGTACAGATGTTTGGAAGGAAAACTGGTTCGATAAATATGAGAGACGACCAGAAAATTTAGAAAACATAACTTTAGCACAATTTGTTGCTAAATATACGGAAAATAGAAAAAAAGAATATTTTGTTGAGAGGCGTGAACCTATTATAATTCGATATCGAAATTACGACATGGCCACTGACTTAAACGAATATAACGAGAAATGGTGACTCTGCACATACCATTCCGAAACGAAGAAGAAGAAATATTAGCAGAAATGAAATTTCTTACCATTTATGATCATTATGAGGATATCATTCTGCAGAGGAGAAAAGAATTTGAGTCCGACATGGACATCAAGAAAACTTTTGAAATTTGTAGAGAACTATGTGAAGAAACCCCTGTGAATCAGGATGTTGCCAACAGATTTCTTGAAGAAAATCACTTTGGGCAATTGTACAACGATCATTCAACAAGAAAGCTGGAAATGGAGAAAACTGAATTTGGATGAGTTAGCTAAGAAGCAGACAATTTTGCTTGTCATGGTATACGACTGTATTTTTATGGAGTAACTCCATATTTTGCAGAAAACAAAGTAACTTAAGATATTGAGCTAGAATCCCTACAATGTCAGCAAATTACTCAGGAATCCAGCAATTATTATTTTTTTACAATTTTCTGATATCTTTTTATTTCCTCATCTAAGCTTTCCAGTGGCCAAATTACTTCATCAAATTTTGTCGATAGATTGCGTGACGATTGATAAGGAAAGAAAACTTGTCTGAACATGAAAATAGAGGTTAAATGAATGAATAGGGTTATCTATAATGTATTACAAACGTTTTTTATATTTTTAATTTTTTTAAATAAATATTTGACGACATAAAAAAAATTATATAAATACAAACTAGTATGGTGCTGACGGAAGCATGGCCCTAAACATAGTGCTGGTTTATCTAAGCAGTTTGGACAATCGTTACTTCCTTTCTTATTTTATTTTTGTGGCAGTTAACACAGCGCCTCCTAATTGTGGTTTGTTGGGCTTTTTTTGGGTCCAGTAGTCAGCTACATGAACCACAAAAAGTTTGTGGTTCACCTTATTTCCTGGTTCTTTTTTCCCTCGTTGGTCGGGGATGACAGTTCCATACGGAGTTGTTTTCTTAATAGCTGAACGCACACGCTTTTGCATGCATGCTATAAAATGCTTTACGGCACACAATATGTTTCTGATCGTTAACCGTAACAGAATATTCAATGCGACGTGAAGTACGGCTAGGCCTGTCCTTTACATACGTTCGTTTCACGCCTCGGCTTGTAGCACACTTAACTAAGTACGCATTTTGCAAGTCATAGTCCCCCAAATCCCAAAAAGCTTTAAAAATTGCTTGGATATTAACATATCCCACTTTTTGATAACATTGGCAATTACATATGCATTCACTTATATGCCGAGCAGGAACAACTAACTTGGTGTGTCTTGATATGTATTCTGCGCCGGAGTTTTTTTTCTTTACTTCCACTGTCTTCCAAGTTTCCTTTTGTTTGGCTCTTTTTCGAGAGTATCCTGGAACTGAAGAATTTGGATCCATTTAAAAACAGCTTAACAAATTTAAAAATTGTATTCGTAAGCAATCGCACAGTAAAACTTAAAAGTAAGTAAATGAACAATATTGCGTAAGCCGGATGCAATTTTACTAGGAGCTGAGATAGCCCTGCAGCCTCTCCTGCTGCACCGATCACTTGATTTTTTGCACAGGCCTTCTTTGATCCAATACGAGTACATGGTACAAATTTCAAGTTGATCGGACAACTAGGAGCTAGATAGACCTGCAGCCTCTCCTGCAGCACCGATCGACTTGATTTTTTGCACAGGCCTTCTCCGCTGCAGAATTTTATGTTACGGGCGAACTCAACAGAAAAGTCATGCCCTGGAATGGAAAAGGAGTGGGGGTTGTGGACTAGGATGTGGAGTTCGCCCTTCGTACTTGCTCGGATATCGCAGTTAGAGCTTTGCCGCATATCGGTTTTTACGTATTTAAGGGGATATGAGGGTTTTAAGTTGGTTGCTTTGTACATATTTCGTTGGGAGCAACGGTTTTCGGTTTTTCCCTTCTATCTTGGAAACCGTCGCTCAAAACGAAAAAATGTCCTAAGTAAAAGTTGTAGCTAAGGAAATTTACTACATAAAATATCTTATTGGTTTTTTCCGTCAGAGCAATATTTTAGGAGATATGATGGTTTTAAGTTTTCAGACAGGCTCTGTAGGATCATTAGTTTTAACCTCATAACTCCCTAAATATTGCTCTTACGCAAATAATAAATAAAGAAATTTTTGTAGGAAATCTTTGTACCTACAACTTTTACTTAGGACGTTTTTTCGTTTTGAGCGACGGTTTCCGAGATAGAAGGGAAAAACCGAAAACCGTTGCTCACAACGAAAAATTTGCAAAGCAACTCACTTAAGAACCCTCATATCTCCTTAAGTATTGCTCTGACAAAAAAACCAATGAGGTCTTTTTGTTAGGAAATTTCCGTAGCTACGACTTTTACTTAAGACGTTTTTTCGTTTTGAGCCACGGTTTCCGGGATAGAAGGGAAAAACCGAAAACCGTTGTTAACAACGAAAAATTTGCAAAGCAACCAACTTAAATACTTCCATATCTCCTAAAGTATTGCTCTGACGGAAAAAACTAATAAGATATTTTATGTAGTAAATTTCAGTACCTACAACTTTTACTTAGGACATTTTTTCGTTTTGAGCGACGGTTTCCGTCAGAAGGGAAAAACCGAAAACCGTTGTTAACAACGAAAAATTTGCAAAGCAACTCACTTAAAAACCATCATACCTCCTTAAATGGGAAAAAAGGGCAAACTCAACATAAAAATTATATGGGTGTATTCATCAAGAGGTCTAGAATCTGAAAATGAAAAAAAATTCCGATGTTGAGTTCGCCCTTTGTACCCGAGCGCCTCATATTATACTTATTTGACACACACCTATTTGGGTAATTGAGCAGTCTTCTCCTTCTAATTTCTCCTCTGAGTCGCACTTATCTAGTAAGACAAATCATCTTCATCTCCTGAGTCAATCGGAGCCTCCATGAGGGCCAGAAGTTCGGAATCGCCCAAGACAGTTCGCTCTTGTTTTATTGTGGAAGCTTCAGTTTCAGGATGCGATTGATCTGTGTAACATGATAAGTAAGTAATTTAAAATGACTAAAAGGTGGATTTCTTTTATTTGGGACAGAAAAGAAAAGAAAGCTTGTCAATCTCCACTCGACAAAGGGGAAAATTCAATTAAAGAATAAGCTCAAATTATTCAACGCATTCTTACCTTCTGTACTAGATTCTTGATTCACAATCTTTAAGCTCAGGTACTTCTGGTTCACAAACAATCGTTTCAGGTACTTTTGTTCTAATATTATTGGAAATATGGATTTTTCTTATATCTTCCAGGCTTTCCTTTGCTAAGGAAACAAAAATTATAGACAATAAGAGAACACTGAAGTTGCTTTATCTTACTCCCAAATTTAAGGGCAATGACTTCACTTTCTTGCATTATGATTTTCGAGCCAACCTCCACAAGAGATGGATATTCGCACTTTTTAAATATCAAGTAGTCTCCACTGTTGAGCACATATGTCAAAACGAAATCCTCAGGGATCCTGAAAAAAAATTGATCTATAATGTTCAAATATTCCATTCAGATTGAAAAAGCCGCACCTATACCATCAGAACATTGCTTCTGTTACTATTGAAATTAAAGGGATATGAGGGTTTTAAGTTGGTTGCTTTGTACATATTTCGTTGTGAGCAACGGTTTTCGGTTTTTCCCTTCTATCTTGGAAACCGTCGCTCAAAACGAAAAAATGTCCTAAACAAAAGTTGTAGCTACAAAAATTTACTACATAAAATATCTTATTGGTTTTTTCCGTCAGAGCAATATTTTAGGAGATATGAAGGTTTTAAGTTTTCAGACAGGCTCTGTAGGATTATTAGTTTTAACCTCATAACTCCTTAAATATTGCTCTTACGCAAATAATGAATAAAGAAATTTTTGTAGGAAATTTTTGTACCTACAACTTTTACTTAGGACAATTTTTTCGTTTTGAGCGACGGTTTCCGAGATAGAAGGGAAAAACCGAAAACCGTTGCTCACAACGAAAAATTTGCAAAGCAACCAACTTAATACTTCCATATCTCCAAAAGTTTTGCTCTGACGGAAAAAACTAATAAGATATTTTATGTAGTAAATTTTAGTACCTACACTTTTACTTAGGACATTTTTTTGTTTTGAGCGACGGTTTCCGAGATAGAAGGGAAAAACCGAAAACCGTTGTTAACAACGAAAAATTTGCAAAGCAACTCACTTAAAAACCATCATACCTCCTTAAATACTTATCGATAAAACGCTATTTTAATAGATGAAAATGGGACTTACTGCTTTCCTGATTTCAATATTTTCTCTCTTCTACTTTCTGGGGACTGAGAACTATTTTTTTGATGAGCATCAAAAGACAAATGGTTTTCGACCAATCCAGCGGTATCATTTGAGGTTCCTTCTTGTGCCTCCTCGAAACTGTTCCATGCGAATATTTCTTCTTTTACTTTGATCTCCTCCATGTTAACGCAATTCTCAATAAGCATATCATCTTTTATGCTTTCCTCTTTCGACTCTTCCGATTCTTCTTTGATTTCTATATTTTCTCCTCTTGTTTCAATTTCATTTGAATCTTCGAAGAACAACTCTTCTTTAATGACTATATCATCATCCATTTGATTGTTGACTGTCTCGAGTTCACCTAAAATTTTTAAAGAAAATCGTAAGATGGTTAGAAAATGGAGTTTGTCAACCACAAAGTACACACCTGAAGAATAACGAAGTGCCATTTTTGTATCCCGAATTTTTTTCATTTTTCTCCTTATCGATTTTTTTTTAGAAGGATGGGCTACTTTGGTGGTCCGACGAAAATGGCCACCTCCCATGTCTTGAAAAGAACAAAAAAGAACGTTAAAAATAGATAAATAAAGTAGGCTAAAGAGCATAGTATACCACTGGTGGGTCGGTAGATAGCATACTATACCACCAGGCGGTGTGTAGAGAGCATACTATATCACCGGGCGGTTGGTAGATAGCATCCTATACCACCAGCGGTTTGTAGAGAGCATACTATATCACTAGGCGGTTGGTAGATAGCATACTATATCACCGGGCCGTCAGTAGATAGCATATCATACCACCAGGCGTTTAGTAGATAGCATACTGTACCAGCAGGCGGTTTGTAGAGAGTATTTTATATCCACCGGCGGTCAGTAGATTGCATATCATACCACTAGGCACTTGGTAGATAGCATACTATACTACTAGGCGGTTAGTAGATAGCATACTATACCACTGGTCAGTCGGTAGATAGCATACCATACCACAAGGGGGTTGGTTGATAGCATACTATACGATACCACCATACGATTTGTAGAGTGCATACTGTATCACCGAGCGGTCAGTAGATAGCATATCATACCACTAGGCAGTTGGTGGATAGCATACTATACTACTAGGCGGTTAGTAGATAGCATACTATACCACAGGCGGAGAAAGCATACTATACCACTAGTCAATCATAGTTAGCATACTATACCACCCAGCAGTCGGTAGATAGCATACTATACCACTAGGCGCTGGTAGATAGCGTACTATACTACTAGGCGGTTAGTAGATAGCATACTATACCACTGGTAGGTCGGTAGATAACATACCACACCACATGGGGGTTGGTTGATAGCATACTATACCACCAGGCGGTTGTAGAGAGCATACTATCACCAAGCTGTCAGTAGATAGCATATCATACCACTAGGCAGTTGGTGGATAGCATACTATACCAACAAGCGGAGAAAGCATACTATACCACCGGGCAGTAGGTAGATAGCATACTATACCACAGGCGGAGAAAGCATACTATACCACCCAGCAGTCGGTAGATAACATGCCACACCACAAGGGGGGTTGGTTGATAGCATACTATACCACCAGGCGGTTGTAGAGAGCATACTATATCACCGAGTGGTCAGTAGATAGCATATCATACCACTAGGCAGTTGGTGGATAGCATACTATACTACTAGGCGGTTAGTAGATAGCATACTATACCACTAGGCGGTTAGTAGATAGCATACTATACCAACAGGCGGAGAAAGCATACTATACCACTGGTCAATCGGTAGTTAGCATACTATACCACCCAGCAGTCGGTAGATAGCATACTATACCACTGGTAGGTCGGTAGATAGCATACCACACCACAAGGGGGTTGGTTGATAGCATACTATACCACCAGGCGGTTGTAGAGAGCATTCTATATCACCGAGCGGTCAGTAGATAGCATATCATACCACTAGGCAGTTGGTGGATAGCATACTATACCAACAGGCGGTTGGTAGAAAGCACACTATACCACAGGGCGGTTGGTAGATGGCATACTATACCACCGGGCGGTAGGTAGATAGCATACTATACCACTGGTCAATCGGTAGTTAGCATACTACAGCACCCGGCGGTCAGTAGATAGCATGGTATACCACTAGGCGCTTTCAAGATAGCATACTATACCACTGATCGGTCGGTAGATAGCATACCATACTACCAGGCGGTTGGTAAATAGTAAACTATACACTGGGAAGTTGGTAGATAACAAATTATACCACTGGGCGGTTGGTAAGCATACAATAACCAGACGAAGTTAAAAAGTAGTTGACTTTAAAATGATAGGATCGTTTGAATCCAATAACTTTTACGTGCAATTTCATCATTACTTACTTTAGAGCTTCTTTATAAACTTTCAGGATTGTTAAATGAATGGTACTTAGAAAAAAATATTTCACTTCGGCGAAGAAAGAAAAAGGGTAGGTTGCTAACAGGTTATTGAGGGAACTTGACAGTTGTTGACAGCTGTCAGCTGTTTAAGACTGATAAGCATTGACAAAGTTCGTCTATGCCGAAAAGTGAGCAGTTAAAGTGTCATTGGACAGTTAAGTAACTTGTAAAGTGTCTTTTGTTTAAATTTCCGTATTTATTAACTAAAACAATAAAATTTGGAAACTCCAGGAAGTTAAAAATCATGGAAGGCGACATGGTCATTAAAGAAGAGCCCCTCGAAACTGAAGAGAGCGAAAACTTCGTAGAGGAAATTGAAATTTCGAAGATAAAAGTGAAAGAAGAAATATTCGCGTGGAATAGCTTCGAGGAACAAGAAGGATCATCAAACCTGACTCATGGAATAGAAAACAAAGAAATTTATGAATGTGTTATTTGTTGGGAGCGATTTTCAACTTCCACAGATTTAACAAGCCACTTACGTTTCCACAAAAAAGCTGAAGGAAACGAATGCGTAATTTGCGAACGAAAGTTTCCATATCCCAGTAAATTGAAGGTTCATATGAGAATCCACACCGGAGAAAAACCATACGAATGCAAGGTGTGCCAGAAGAAATACAACCAAGAACATCATATGAAGTCTCACATGAGAACCCACACAGGAGAAAAAACATATGAATGTGAAATTTGCAAGGTGAAGTTCAGTCAGGGGTATAACTTGAAGAGTCATATGAGAATCCACACAGGAGAAAAACCATATGAATGCGAGGTTTGCATGGCGAAATTCGCCAGTAGAAGTAGTTTAAGGGTCATATGGTTAAGCACACACGAGAAAAACCATACGAATGTGTAATTTGTCAAGCAAAGTTCACTTATGGGAGTACTTTAAAGGTACATATGAGAAAGCACATTGGAGATAATCTGTACGAATGCCAAGTTTGCACTGCGAAGTTCAATCAAGAAAATTTCTTAAAGGCTCATATGAGAACCCACACAGCAGAAAAACCATATGAATGCGAGGTTTGCAAGGTGAAGTTCACTCTTGGGAAAAGTTTGAAGGTTCATATGAGAAAGCACACCGGAGAAAAACCATATGAATGCAAGGTTTGCAACGATAGGTTCACTTGGAGAAGTGGTTTGATGGAACATATAAAAAAGCATAATAGATAAGTTGTCACAAATTCCTTCAGGCGCATAAGGGGTCAATGTGTACCCCAGCAAAAATTTAATCTACTTCTACTTCGAACTGTCTTCGCTGTAGCTATAGCTCAGTGTTTCTCAACCTTTTTGAAGCCTGCGCCCCCATGTAAACAACCATTTAGCGGCGCCGCCAAGGGGAGCTTGAAAACGGGAGCCGGATTATAGGTTTTCGGTCCAAAGGGCCGGATTATTGTTATTATTGTACTATTATTATTGTATATTATTGTATATTTGTTATTATTGGATTGTATTATTTGTTTTCGGACCAAAGGGCCGGTTATAGGTTTTCCGACCAAAGGCCGGGCCGGTTGTAGGTTTTCCGACCAAAGTTCCAGAATATAGGTTTTTATGAACCAAAGGGCCGGATTATTGGTTGACGGACCAAAGGGCCGGATTATAGGTTTTGGACTAAAGGGCCGGATTATAGGTTTTCGGACCAAAGGGCCGGGCCGGTTATAGGTTTTCCGACCAAAGGGCCGGCCGGTTGTAGGTTTTCCGACCAAAGTTCCAGAATATAGGTTTTTTTGACCAAAGGTCCGGATTATAGGTTTTCCGACCAAACTCAGACCAAAGGGCCGGATTATAGGTTTTCCGACCAAAGGGCCGGATTATAGGTTTTCGGACCAAAGGGCCGGTCGGTTATAGGTTTTCCGACCAAAGTCCAGAATATAGGTTTTTTGAACCAAAGTCCGGATTATAGGTTTTCCGACCAAAGGGCCGGATTATAGGTTTTCCGACCAAAGGGCCGGATTATAGGTTTCGGACTAAAGGGCTGGATTATAGGTTTTCCGACCAAAGTTTCAGAATATAGGTTTTCGGACAAATTAAAAAAAGGACTCACCCTAACTCCCCCAGCCACTTAGCCATTGCCCTCCTATCACCCAAATTTTGCATAACGCCCCCCCAGTAACTTCTCGGCGCCCCCAGGGGGCGGTACCGCCCCCATTGAGAATCACGAGAAGTATAGCTATAGCTAATAAAAGTTGTAAATTAATAAAAAATTTACTAAATTTTAAAGTTTAAGTTACTAAAGTTAAGTTTTCCCGCCAAAAAAAACCTCTCCCAATGTCTTGTCTTCAGCTGGCTAGTAGGTAACCATAAGGTTATCGTATACTGCTTCTATCATGAATGAAGTCACACAAGTTACTAGTGTCGTTCTTCAGTGTGGTAATTATTTTTAAACTCTTAAATATAACATCATACAAATGGAGGACGTAGTTAACATCAAAGAGGAATTGTTATTCGAAAACTCAAGTAGAGAAATCGAAATGAATGAAGAAATCAAAGAAGAATGGGAAGATGGATGCGAAGACACCAAAGACGTTAAGATCAAAGTGAAAGAAGAAATATTTGCATGGAATATCTTCGAAGAAGGATCTTCAAAAGACATCCTTTCTCATGAAATAGAACGCGAAGAATTGTATGAATGTGTAATTTGTTGGGAGCGATTCACATCTTCTATTAGTTTAAAAAGACATTTACTTTTTCATAAAAAGGCGATACTTCACGAATGCGTCTTTTGCGAACGGAAGTACCCATCTTCTAGTAAACTGAAGGATCATATGCGAATCCACTCAGGAGACAAACGATATGAATGTGTTGTTTGCAAGGCGAAGTTCCTCCGAGTGAGCGGTTTGAAGGTTCATGTAAGAACCCACACAGGAGAAAAACCGTACGAATGCAAGTTTTGTACGGCCAAGTTTTCTCATAATAGTAGTTGGAAGGTTCATATGAGTAACCACGTAGGAGAAAAACCATATGAATGCAAGTTTTGTCATGCGAAATTCTCTCATGCGAGTAGTCTGAAGGATCATGTGAGGACCCACACCGGAGAAAAACCATATGAATGCCAAGTATGCATATGAGGTTCAGTTGGAAAAATAGTTTAAAGGTTCATATGAGAAGCCACACCGGAGAAAAACCGTATGAATGTGAGGTCTGCAATATGAAGTTCAGTGACGGAAAGAGTTTGAAGACTCATATGATTACTCACACTAGAGAAAAACCTTACCAATGTGATATCTGCCAGGCGAAGTATGCTCTAGCGAGTAGTTTAAAGGCTCATATGAGAACCCACACCGGAGAAAAACCATATCAATGCCAAGTGTGCCAAGCGAAGTTTACTTGGAGAAATAGTTTGAAGGGTCATATGAGAACCCACTCCACAGAAAAACCATACGAATGTGAAGTTTGCCAGGCGAAATTTAGCGATCCGAGATATTGGAAGCGACATATGAATTCCCACACTGGAGGGAAGCCAAACGAATGCTTAGTTTGCAATGCGAAGTTCATTCAGTTGTGCCATTTAAAGGTTCACATGAGAACCCACACCGGAGAAAAACCATTTGAATGCCAGGTTTGCAAGGCTAAGTTCAACCAAGGATGTCATCTAAAGGTTCATATGAGAACCCACACCGGAGAAAAACCATACGAATGTGAAGTTTGCAAGGCGAAGTTCAGTGATCAAAGATACTTGAAGCGTCATATGCTCACCCACTCTCGAGAATAATCCCAGATTTTCGATTCTGAAAACTGTTGTAAAAGGCTTTTTTCTCCATCACATGTTTTAGTTTATTTTTTATAATAAATATTTATTTTTGTAATGAATTTTTTATCCTCTTTGTCTTGACTAAGAAGAAAGGGGGCCTTGATTTCCACAGAAACAGCTGATATGCATGTGATACCCTCGACGTCGAGTTTTTGAGGGTCTTCCAGACCCCGTAGGGTCAATTCGAATATTGATCTTTACCGATCTCAACTTTGTCTGTGGTGCCGGCCGGCCGTCCGTAGCATTTTTTTTCCGGAACACTTTACGGCCACAGTTTTCAACCGAATTTCGCCAATTTTCACCAAATTTCTTTAGTCGGAGAACAAGAAACTATCGTGGGCGATTTTTGAATTTCGAAAAAATGCGGAAATAGTCTGTTTGAAATTTTAAAAAATTCGCTGCGGCCGAACCGTTGGTACGATTTTCACCAATTACTCCTTATATTTTTTAAGAATTTTTGGCGTAAAAAAATTGCCACTTTTTAATTATAATTTTTTTTAGTAGGGTGAAATTTCATACTTCTACCCATTACGAGAGGCACATCCGTAGGCCAAAGAGCCCATTATTTCTACCTACCTAGACACTTAGACAAATTTTTGAAGGAAAAAAAAAAAAAAAAAAAAAACTCGGAAAATTCGAAAAAAAACTTGGAAAATTTTTCGAAAACTTTTTTCCGAAAAAAAAAAAACTTCTCCCTCCCTTGTAAACTTATACTTCCCCTCCCTTTTACATCCCCCTCCTTCATACTTTCCCTCCCTTCGTTATACTTTCGCTTCCTTATACTTCCCCCTCCATTGGACGTCCCCTCCGTTATACTTCCCCCTCCTATATTGTTACTTCTCTTTAAGGAAGTTTCGTTGGAAGCTCTTCAAACAAGTACTTTAGTGGTGATGATCCATTTTTTTTAACAAATTAGGTACCTGAAAAATCTCTTGAGGTCGATGGACAGTCGACTGGAAGTCCTGGGATTTCGGATTTTGAAGTTTCGGTCAATAAATCGCTAATCATCCTTTTTCGAGAGAGTTTTTCAATTACTGACGATTTTCTATGCGTTGCTAATAAATTAACAAATGTTACTTTTTCTCCATTAAATTTTACAAATTACCTGTCAAATTTCTTGTAGTGGCTTGACAGTCGAATTTATGGGGCAGAAGCCCTTCCCTTAGTTGCATTCTGTATTTCAGCTTGTTTTCCATACAATAGCGAATAAATGATAAGTTCTTTATATCATTTTCAATCTGCGAAAATTTTATTAATACTTAAAAATTTTTGACTTACTGGACTTACATCAAAGTGGTCTTCACAAACCCAAATGGGTGTTAAGTTGGAAACGGGAGAAAGAGCCATGTCTCTCCTCATGACCGCAAACCACTTCATTCTTAGCGAAGGACTACTCGGAACAGACACAAATAACTTTCTGAAGCATTCACTTTTGTGTTTTTGCACATTGGCACCGCACAGTATTTTTTTTTGTCCATTTTTTCGACGTTTCACAGAACAACAATAACACAGTGTTATCGTTGTTCTGTGGACGTTTGAAAATAACTTAACTGAAAGAAATAGTCGTTCGTGTGTAACAGTCGGTAAGGATACTAATAGTGACGTCACAAACGAAGGGCCAATCACAGGGCGTTTTCAAATCACTTATTTAAATTACGATTTATCAATTATGGATTAATTTTAACTTCCTTAAAGAAGTTATTGTGATACCCTCCACGTCGGGTTTTTGTGGAGTGGTCTTCCAGACCCCGGAGGGTAAAATCGAATATTGATCTTTACCGATCTCAACTTTGTCTGTGGTGCCGGCCGACCGTAGCATTTTTTTTCCGGAACACTTTACGGCCACAATTTCATCAAATTTTACACAAATTTCTTTAGCCGGTGAAGAAGAATGTAACGAGGGGGATTTTTGAATTTCGAAAAAATGGCGGAGATATGTCTGTTTGAAAATTTAAAAAATTCGCTGCGGCCGAACAGTTAATCCGATTTTCACCAAATTTTCACCAATTACTCCTTATATTTTAAGAATTTTTGGCGTAAAAAAATTGCGACTTTTTATTTATTAATTTTTTTTAGTAGGAGACATTTCATACTTCTACCCTTTACGAGAGGCACATCCCTAGGCCAAAGAGCCCATTATTTCTACCTTGACACTTAAAAAATTTTTCAAAAAAAAGAACTTAAAATTTTTTCAAAAAAAAAAAAAGTAAGAAAAACCCGGAAAATTTTTAGAAAAAATAATTTTTTTCTTGACCAAAAAAAAACTGAAAATATTTTGAAAAAAGAACTTAGAAAATTTTTCGAAAAAAAAAAAAAAAAAAAAAAAAAAAAAAAAAAAAAAAAAAAAAAAAAGGAAAACCTGGAAAATTTTTCAAAAAAAACTTTGAAAATTTTTTGAAAAAAAAAAATTTTTTCGGACAAAAAAAACTTAAAAATTTTTCGAAAAAAAGAACTTAGAAAATTTTTCGAAAAAAAAAAAAAAAAAAAAAAAAAAAAAAAAAAAAAAAAAAAACCTGGAAAATTTTTCAAAAAAACTTTGAAAATTTTTTGAAAAAAAAAAATTTTTTTCGGACAAAAAAACTTAAAAATTTTTCGAAAAAAAAGAACTTAGAAAATTTTTCGAAAAAAAAAACTTAGAAAATTTTTCAAAAAAAAGGAAAAAAAAAAAATGGAAAACCCGAAAAATTTTATACTTTCAAATTTTATACTTTCCCTCCCTACTACATCCCCTTCCTTTATACTTTCGTTCCTTATACTTCCCCTCCATTATACTTCTCCCTCTGTCATACTTTCCCCTTCCTTATACTTCCCCTCTGTTATACTTCCCCGTTCGTTATACTTCCCCCTCCGTTATACTTCCCCTCCCACATACTTCCCACTCCGTTATACTTCCCTCCCATATACTTCCCACTACGTTTTACGTCCCCTCGGTTATACTTCCCCTCCTATATAGATACTTCTCTTTAAGGAAGTTTTTGTTGGAAGCTCTTCAAACCAGTACTTTTAATCAAAATTTATTATTTTCGTGATTTTCAAATTGTTATTAAGGTATTAAAATAGATTTTCCACTATATATTAATATAGTGCAACTTCCTCATTCCCTCAACTCGTAAACAGTTCCGCACCTCTTCGACTCCGCTGAATTGGTGGAACTTTCGACCTCGGAACGCACTTCTCGACATCTGCGACACTCACGTCACAGCTCGACTGTCCGCGTTCCAGCATCGACTGTCATCTTCGACATCATCGCTTGACATACAGCACCTCAGACCTTCACCCTTCTTTTCTCCGTGGGGGGGGGGGGGGGGGGGTTGATGTGGGTACACAACATATGATCAAAATTGTCATTAGAGTCAAATCGACGCCATTCGGTAGATTTTGATATACAGAGTGGTGCAGAAAGGTGCTAACTTTGTTATTTTAATCGAGAAGCACTATTTTTATATCAGATTCGTAATCACACAAAATTTCAAGTTGATTTGACTTCTTTGGACAACTTTTGTTGTTTTCAGCCACAATACCGCTAAATGTTTATTGTATACTTTTTTCTCCGGTGTGGGTTGAGGTATTGCCTTAGAAAGAAAAATCCAAAAAGTCTGCCAAAGGTCATTTTTCATGCTATCAATTGAAAACAACATTGAAGTCCTATGGCCAATGGAACGGTAAAGGGATGAATAAATCAAAGGATGTCAGAATATTCAAAGCATAGTTTTATTTTTATGTTTAAAAGAACTAAAATTATAAATATCTCACAACAGAAATGAAAAAAAAAAAAAAAAAAATCAGCTACAGTTGGCTAACATGAAGGTAGCACAATCATCGACAAACTCGTCGCAATCAACAAGCAACTAGTTGATTTGGATCATTAGTAGCTAAATGCAGTCTTATTTACATTTTTAAATAATTGACAATATTGATCAATATTATGGTTTCTTTACTGATTTTCTTCTTACAAACTTTACATTCATATGGTTTTCCTTGTGGGTTCTCACGTGTCTGGAAAATAGAACTTTGCCTCACATTGGTTTTTCTCTAGTGTGGGTTTGTATGACTCTTTAAGGGGATATGAGAGTTTTAAGTTGGTTGCTTTGTACATTTTTCGTTGTGAGCAACGGTTTTCAGTTTTTCCCTTCTATCTTGGAAACCGTCGCTTAAAACGAAAAAATGTCCTAAGTAAAAGTTGTAGCTACGGAAATTTACTACATAAAATATCTTATTGGTTTTTTCCGTCAGAGCAATATTTTAGGAGATATGAAGGTTTTAAGTTTTCAGACAGGCTCTGTAGGATTATTAGTTTTAACCTCATAACTCCTTAAATATTGCTCTTACGCAAATAACGAATGAAGAGATTTTTGTAGGAAATCTTTGTACCTATAACTTTTACTTAAGACATTTTTTCGTTTTGAACGACGGTTTCCGAGATAGAAGGGAAAAACCGAAAACCGTTGCTCACAACGAAAAATTTGCAAAGCAACTCACTTAAGAACCCTCATATCTCCTTAAGTATTGCTCTGACAAAAAAACCAATGAGGTCTTTTTTGTAGGAAATTTCCGTAGCTACGACTTTTACTTATGACATTTTTTCGTTTTGAGCGACGGTTTCCAAGATAGAAGGGAAAAACCGAGAACCGTGTTAACAACGAAAAATTTGCAAAGCAACCAACTTAAATACTTCCATATCTCCTAAAGTATTGCTCTGACGGAAAAAACTAATAAAATATTTTATGTAGTAAATTTTAGTACCTACAACTTTTACTTAGGACATTTTTTCGTTTTGAGCGACGGTTTCCGAGATAGAAGGGAAAAACCGAAAAACCGTTGTTAACAACGAAAAATTTGCCAAGCAACTCACTTAAAAACCATCATACCTCCTTAAGGTTCTACTGTACTTCTTCTTTCAAACCTCGCATCCATATAGTTTTTTTCCTGTGTGGGTTCTCATATGTTTCTTCATAGTATTTTTTTGAGCAAAATTACAGTGGCATACATTGCATTCATATGGTCTTTCCCCTGTGTGGGTTCTCACATGTGCCTTTAAATTTCAGGAAAATAGAACTTTGCTTGGCAAACCTCACATTCATATGGTTTTACTTCGGAGTGGGTTTTCATATGGGCCTGCAACCTATATCTTTGATTGAACTTTGCCTCGCAAACCATACATTCGTATTTTTTTTCTGTGTTGGGTCAACATATGAATCTTAAACCTATTTTCTTTATTGTACGTCGCCTTACAAATCTTGCATTCGTATGGTTTTTCTTGGTGTGTAAAACCTTATGACGCTTCAAATTTCCTTGATTAAAGAACCTTGCCTTACAAATTTCACATTTGAAAGGTCTTACTCCATTATGGACTCTCATATGGCGGTTCATATTTCTTTTATCTCTAGTAAAGTATGTATAGCAAACCATACATCCATGTAGTTTTTCTTTGTGGGTTTTCATATGTTCCTGTAATATAACTCCTTCTTTGAATTTCTCCTTACACACTTTGCATTCATATGTTTTTTCTCTGGTGTGGATTTCCATATGACGCTTCAATTTACATTCTTGACCGAACTTCGCCTCACACAAGTTGCATTTGTATCGTTTGTCAACGCCGTGGGTGTTCATAATATGAACGTACAAAGCCTTAGGAGATAGAAATGTCCGTTCGCAAAAGCGACATTCGTGATGTGCTATCTTATTATGGGAATGTATATGGCACATTAAACCTCTGGAAGTTTCAAATATATCCCAACAAATAGCACATTCGTAAATTTCATAAGTCCGGTTAACTTGAGCTTCGAAGATGTTCCATGCGAATATTTCTTCTTTTACTTCTATCTTCGTATTGTCAACAGAACGCTCGATATTGAGATCATCTTTTGAATCTATGCTTTCCTCTTTCAATTCTTCTTTACCTGGATTTCCTTTCCTGAGTCTTCGAAGAACAACTCTTCTTTAATTTCAATGCTGTCGTCCATTCTTCGATTTTGAGCAAAGAATTTATAAAATTAGCTTCATAAAAACGAAATATGTAAGCACTGTAACCTTTTTGTTTTGAAGTAACCTACGTTACAGCTGCCATCCACTAGCCACGCGAAAAGCAACGTGTTTGCTTATGCAGATCGTCACTAGAGTGCTTTCCCGCGCTTTTTATTGCTGCCCTAGGAGGTGCAATCATCGATGTATATACTAAACCTGGATAGCTATTAGCTCGTCGGGTCCATAGCTCGGCTTGTAATCATACTTTTTTCTCAAGATTACGCTCGTAATCATCCTTCTTTCTCATGATTACGCTCGTAATCATCCTTCTTTCTCATGATTATGCTTGTAATCATCTTTTTCTCATGATTACGCTTGTAATCATACTTTTCTCACGATTACGCTTGTAATCATACTTCTTTCTCATGATTATGCTTGTAATCATTCTTTTTCTCATGATTACGCTTGTAATCATACTTTTCTCACGATTACGCTTGTAATCATACTTCTTTCTCATGATTATGCTTGTAATCATCCTTCTTTCTCATGATTATGCTTGTAATCATTCTTTTTCTCATGATTATGCGTGTAATCATTCCTTTTTTCTCATGATTACACTTGTAATCATACTTTTCTCACGATTACGCTTGTAATCATACTTTTCTCACGATTACTTGTAATCTACTTTTCTCACGATTACGCTTGTAATCATACTTTTCTCACGATACGCTTGTAATCCTACTTTTCTCACGATTACGCTTGTAATCATACTTTTTTCTCAAGATTACGCTCGTAATCATCCTTCTTTCTCATGATTACGCTCGTAATTATACCTTTTTGGGTAATTCCGCACCTAAATACCAATTTTTTTGTAATTACAATAGATTAACCAATAAAATCATCCCTTTCTTTGACCCACTTATAATATTATTTAGTGGAAATGCGGAATTACACAAAAAAGTCTTATTACGAGCGTAATCATGAGACAAGAGTATGATTGCAATCGTAATCATGAGACAAGAGTATGATT
The DNA here is from genome assembly GCA_014119065.1 of Orius insidiosus. NCBI lineage: Eukaryota > Metazoa > Arthropoda > Insecta > Hemiptera > Anthocoridae > Orius > Orius insidiosus. The sequence goes on along the minus strand of JACGAQ010000609.1, from coordinate 28,434 downwards.
ACAAGCGCAATCATGAGAAAAAGTATGATTAAAAGCGTAATCATAAAAAAAGTATGATTAAAAGCGTAATATAAAAAAAATTGTGATAACGAATGTAATTATAATTATGATTAATAATGTAATTATAATTACGATGTAATCACATATTTAAGGTTTGTGATTACAATTACAATCATAATTATAACTTTTAAACACATGATTATAATCATAATCATAACTATGTGCCCAACACTGCTACATCGATGTATATACTAAACCAAAGTTTAGTATATACATCGATGGGTGCAATTGCCCTCACTTACTGAATAAGAAGAATAAGGTAACGTGAAATGAGTAAATCCTGAGAAGAGAATCCGAAAACCCGAATATACTCTGCGAGAGTGAGGATTAAGGAAACTTCAAATTTGACATTTCGCTTTATTTTTTATTTTTACAACTTGGCGATTCAATACAAAAAAATCCTTGCTTCAACTGAATGCAATAACAAGTACATCAACGTCTAAAAAATTCTTTGCTACTTTTTGTCAGAGTAAAGTTAAGTAGTAAAGATCTTTCTCAGGTGTGGGTTCTAAAATGACGTGTGCAATTTGGTCGATAACTGAACCTTGCCTTACAAATCTCGCATTCGTATGGCTTTTCTCCGGTGTGGGTTCTCAAATGACGCTTTAAGGTACTACTGTTACTGTATTTCTCCTTGCAAACGTCGCATTCATACGGTTTTTCTCCAGTGTGCTTTCTCATATGAACCTTCAAACTACATTTTTTTGAGAAATTCGCGTAACAAACTTCACATTTAAATGGTTTTTCTCCGGTGTGCTTTATCATGTGATTTTTCAAAATATTTTTTCACGGAACTTCAAATGGCAAATCACGCATTGATATGATTTTTCTCCTGTGTGGTAAATCATATGACGCTTCCAATGTCCTCGATCACCGAACCTCTCATTGCAAATGTCACATTCATATGGTTTTTCTCCTGTGTGGATTCTTAAATGGCGCTTCCAATTTCTTCGATCACTAAACTTCGCCTGACAAACCTCGCATACGTATGGTTTTTCTCCAGTGTGGGTTGTCATATGAGCCTGTAGACTACTTAAGTGGAGTATCTCATCTTGCATACTTGCATTCAAATGGTTTTTCTCCCGTATGCCTTCTTTTATGTACTTTCAAACTATACCCCTCAAAAAACTTCGCATGGCAAATCTCGCATTCGTATGGTTTTTCTCCTGTGTGGGTTCTCATATGGACCTTTAAATGACACCTTTGAATGAACTTCGCCTTGCAAATCTGGCATTCGTACGCTTTTCCTACAGTGTGGAACGCACATGACGCCTCCAGTATCCTCGACTACTGAACCTTGCCTGCAAATCTCACATTCATATGGTTTTTCTCCAGTGTGGGTTATATGATCCTGCAATATACAAATACATGAATATTTATGTCAAAAACGCAATCTATTACCTTTTTATGGAGACTTAAGTGGCTTATTAAACCTGTGGAAGTTGTAAATCGCTCCCAACAAATGACACATTCGAAAGTTTCGTTTCGACTTGAATCTGGATATCGTTTGATGCTACTTGTCCCCCTCGAAGCTGTTCCACACGAATATTTCTTCTTTCACGTTGATCTTATTAATTTCAACGCAACTCTCGACATCGTCTTTTGAGTCTTCACTTTCTTCTTTCAGCGAATCTTTCCATTTTAATGTTTCTTCCGAAACTTCTGCGCATTCTTCTTTTATTTCGGTTCCTATTCTAGAGTCTTCGAAGAACATCTCTTCTTTGATGTCGATATCTACGTCCATTTTTTCGTCTTTCTACTCCAGATATCATTAATATGAAAAAGTCTTAACTACATATAGCATATTGCACCACTGACCTATGACACCGTAAACTAACTCTTCGAAAGTGCAAAATAGAACTAAACTAGCAAAATAGAATATTAATAAACAAGAGAGAGAAAATCACAATAACTCATGTATTATTTTACAGTTACCTACCACAAAACAGCTGTGAAGACTGAAGACTCCCGAGTTCGCATGATGATGCGTCGATGGCGTTGCCAGAGCACCTCCCGCCTTAAAGTTTGAAATGTTTCCTGCTCCTCCTCTTCAGAATCTTTTTTGTTTGTCAATTCAATTCTTTGAATATCTTGATGTTTTACAAATCTAAGACCCATAGCGAAATTTCTTCAGTACAACATTGTGTCCCAATATTAATAATCTTGACTATAAGTATCAACAAATTTAAAGTGTGTGAGATGGATCATCACCACTAAATTTAGAAAGAAAGAAGCTGTTGTGTACCCACATCACCCCTCCACGGAGAAAAGAAGGGTGAAGGTCTGAGGTGCTGTATGTCAAGCGATGATGTGTCGAAGATGACAGTCGATGCTGGAACGCGGACAGTCGAGCTGTGACGTGAGTGTCGCAGATGTCGAGAAGTGCGTTCCGAGGTCGAAAGTTCCACCAATTCAGCGAGTCGAAGAGGTGCGGAACTGCTGACGAGTTGAGGGAATTGCTGGCACCGTCATTGGGTGATCAAGACGTGCCGGAAGCTATGTTGTGAGTGTAAATATGTACCTTGTTGTGGTTTCATCGCTGTGTTCGTGTTCTTGTTCGTCGTGGGTCACCAATTGTGCTCGTATTCATTGTCGTGGGTCACCAATTGTGCTCGTGTTCGTTGTCGTGGGTCACCAATTGTGCTCGTGTTCGTTGTCGTGGGTCACCAATTGTGCTCGTGTTCGTTGTCGTGGGTCACCAATTGTGCTCGTGTTCGTTGTTGTGGGTCACCAATTGTGCTCGTGTTCGTTGTCGTGGGTCACCAATTGTGCTCTTGTTCGTTGTCGTGGGTCACCAATTGTGTTCGTTGTCGTGGGTCACCAATTGTGCTCTTGTTCGTTGTCGTGGGTCACCAATTGTGCTCGTGTTCGTTGTCGTGGGTCACCAATTGTGCTCGTGTTCGTTGTCGTGGGTCACCAATTGTGCTCGTGTTCGTTGTCGTGGGTCACCAATTGTGCTCGTGTTCGTTGTCGTGGGTCACCAATTGTGCTCGTGTTCGTTGTCGTGGGTCACCAATTGTGCTCGTGTTCGTTGTCGTGGGTCACCAATTGTGCTCGTGTTCGTTGTCGTGGGTCACCAATTGTGCTCTTGTTCGTTGTCGTGGGTCACCAATTGTGTTCGTTGTCGTGGGTCACCAATTGTGCTTGTTCGTTGTCGTGGGTCACCAATTGTGCTCGTGTTCGTTGTCGTGGGTCACCAATTGTGCTCGTGTTCGTTGTCGTGGGTCACCAATTGTGCTCGTGTTCGTTGTCGTGGGTCACCAATTGTGCTCGTGTTCGTTGTCGTGGGTCACCAATTGTGCTCGTGTTCGTTGTCGTGGGTCACCAATTGTGCTCGTGTTCGTTGTCGTGGGTCACCAATTGTGCTCGTGTTCGTTGTCGTGGGTCACCAATTGTGGGATGGTTCATCTCCACTAAATTTAGAAAGAAAGGAAGAAGTTGTATGATGTATTTGACTCTAATGACAATTTTGATCATATGTGTACCCACAGGGGGTTTACATTTAACTTTTTTTTTCTAGGACTATTTACTGTAAAGTTGCTGGTCCACTCTAGTTGGGACACCCGGTATACAAAAAAGGCGGGAAACCTGCTGGTGACGCTTCATGGCCCACTTCACCTGGTAGGCACATGTGAATGTGAAAAGGTTTTTTTGGGTTTCTTCTACAAGTTGGCATTATGTGACATTAGATTAATGATAAATCATAAACTGAACGTTATTAAAAATGCAGGAGGCCGAGATTGTCATCAAAGAAGAGTTATTCTTCGAAGACTCAAGTAGAGAAATCGAAATAAAAGAAGAATGGGAAAGCGAAGACTCAAAAGAAGGTAAAATTGAAGTCCTGTTGACTTTATAAAGATTAAAGAAGAAATATTCGCATGGAATAGCTTCGAGGAAGCTATAGAAGGAACGTCAAATAATAACTTTACTCATGGCGAAGAAATGTTCGAATGTGTTTTTTGTTGGGAGAGATTTGTAACTTCTAGAGCTTTACTAAGTCACTTATGTTCCCATAGTAAGGACAACGAATGCGAATTTTGCGAACGGAAGTTTCAAACTTCAAGTAAACTGAAGCGTCATATATGTTCCCGGATAGAAAAACGATTTGAATGCCAGGTTTGCCACATGAAGTTCACCCGAAGGACTAATTTGAACCGTCATTTAAGAACCCACCCTGGAGAAAAACCATATGCATGCAATTTTTGCGAGGCTACTTTCTCTCATCGAAGTAGCTTTAGGGATCATATGAGAACCCACCCGTTGAAAGACCATATGAATGCGAGATTGCAAAAAGAGGTTCAAAGAAGTAGTTTGAAGCTTCATATGATGACCCACACTGGAGAAAAGCCATTTGAATGCCATTTTTGCGACAGTAAGTTCTCTCAAAAAATTAATTGACTCGCCATATAAGAACCCACACCGGAGAAAAACCATATGAATGTGATGTTTGTAATGCGATGTTCTCCATATAGGTGATTTAAAGCGGCATAAGAAAACCCACAGAGGAGAAAAGCCACTTAAATGCAGAATTTGCAAATTGAGTTTTTCCTTTGGAAGTACTTTGAGAGATCATATGACTACCCACTGTATGGAAAAACCATATGAATGCGAGGTTTGCAAGATGGCGTTCCTGTATCGACACAGTTTAAAGGATCATATGAGAACCCACACCGGAGAAAAACCGTATGAATGCGAGTTTTGCCACGCGAAGTTCTCTCATAGAAGTAGTTTAAAGGATCATTTGAGAACCCACACGGAGAAAAGCCATTTAAATGCCATTATTGTGACATCAGGTTCTCTTATAAAAGTATCTAAGGATCATGAGAGAACCCACACTGGAGAAAGACCATATAAATGCCATTTTTGCGCGTCGACGTTCAGAAAGCGAAGAAATTATAATGATCATGAGAACCCACACCGGAGAAAAGCCTTATGAATGCGAGATTTGCAAGTGGAGATCCCATTGGAAAAGTGGTTTGAATGCTCACATCAGAAGAATACATACTGGAAAAAAATGCTTGTCAAAACAGATTAAAAAAACAATGTGTATACCCATCCTTAAAAAAACTCCTGTAATGAAAACTTTAATTACATTCTACACAGAGCTTATATTTATATATTACATTTTATTCTTAAAAATTTAAATTAATGTTCTTTGACGCGAGACACTTTTAAACTGAAGAGTCAGATGACTCGAACATGAAATGAACTATAAATAAAACATATGTTTTTACATATGTATTTCTATTCTATATTCAAGTTATGTATGTAAAAAGATGCTATTTGGGTCATTCTGTAAGCATATTAAGGAGGTATGATGGTTTTTAAGTGAGTTGCTTTGCAAATTTTTCGTTGTTAACAACGGTTTTTCCCTTCTATCTCGGAAACCGTCGCACAAAACGAAAAAATGTCCTAAGTAAAAGTTGTAGGTACTGAAATTTACGACATAAAATATTTATTAGTTTTTACCGTCAGAGCAATACTTTAGGAAATATGGAAGTATTTAAGTTGGTTGCTTTGCAAATTTTTCGTTGTTAACAACGGTTTTCGGTTTTTCCCTTCTATCTCGGAAACCGTCGCTCAAAACGAAAAAATGTCCTAAGTAAAAGTTGTAGGTACAAAGATTTCCTACAAAAATTTTTTATTCATTATTTGCGTAAGAGCAATATTTAAGAGTTATGAGGTTAAAACTAATAATCCTACAGAGCCTGTCTGAAAACTTAAAACCTTCATATCTCCTAAAATTTGCTCTGACGGAAAAAACCAATAAGATATTTTATGTAGTAAATTTCCGTAGCTACAACTTTTACTTAGGACATTTTTCGTTTTGAGCGACGGTTTCCAAGATAGAAGGGAAAAACCGAAAACCGTTGCTCACAACGAAATATGTACAAAGCAACCAACTTAAAACCCTCATATCCCCTTAAATAATTAAAACAATATTCAATTAAAAAAGAAAAAAAAACAATAAAATTAATAATTTTTTTACTTTTTTATTTTTATTGCGTTTGTATTCCGCAAGGCTATTGATTTTACTATTAAACAATTAACTAATAGAGGAATAGTTTCGGCTTAAAAAGCCTCTTCAGGTGAGCTATTCCCTCTATCACATCATTTCTATCTTTCACTGTGAACCTATCTCGAGAAATTTAGTGGATACAGCGGGAAGCTGGTAACAAACCGTCTCCCTAAAGCTCCAAGAGATAGAGCCACTCACCACCTCATTATTGGTTTTTAATTTTTATGAAAGATTTGCTGCAAAGGCATTTCTTTTACATTTTAATTTTTATTGCGTCTGTATTCCGCAAGGTTATTGATTTTACTATGATACACTTAACCAATAATAGAAGAAGAAATGACTGTGATAACGGGTATCTCACGCTTCCCGCTGTATCCACTAAATCTCTCGGAGATAGGTTCACAGTGAAGAGATAAAGGGTATAGCTCACCTGACGAGGCTTTTTTAAGCCGAATCGCGTCGTGAGATCTTCGTTATTCAAAGTCATTTCTTTCCTCTATTATTGGTTAATTGTTCAATAAATTTTCACTTTTCGGTGTTTTCTCCTGTCATTTGTCTAAAGACACCCCTTTTTCGATGATTTTTCCTGTTTTTTTTTCTTTCTAAAATCTCCCCTTATTCGGTGTTTTCTCCTGTCTTTTGTCTAAAAACACCCTTTTTCAGTGTTTTCTCCTGTCTTTTGACTAAGCACCCATTTTCGGTGTTTCTCCTGTCTTTTGTCTAAAAACACCACTTTTTCGGTGTTTTCTCCTGTCATTTGATTAAAAACACCTAATTTTCGGTGTTTTCTCCTGTCTTTTGTCTATAAACACCCTTTTTCGGTGTTTTCTCCTGTCCTTTGTCTAAAAACACCTATTTTTCAGTGTTTTCTCCTGTCTTTTGACCAAACACCATTTTTCGGTGTTTCTCCTGTCTTTTGTCTAAAAACACCCCTTTTTCAGTGTTTTCTCCTGTCTTTTGTCTAAAAACACCACTTTTTCGGTGTTTTCTCCTGTCTTTTGTCTAAAAACACCCCTTTTTCAGTGTTTTCTCCTGTCTTTTGTCTAACAACACCCCTTTTTCAGTGTTTTATCCTGTCCTTTGTCTTAAAACCCCTTTTTCGGTGATTTTCCTGATTTTTTTTCTTTCCAAAATCTCCCCTTATTCGGTGTTTTCTCCGGTCTTTTGTCTAAAAGCACCTCTTTTTCAGTGTTTTCTCCTGTCTTTGACTAAACACCCATTTTTCGGTGTTTCTCCTGTCTTTTGTCTGAAAACACCCCTTTTTCAGTGTTTTCTCCTGTCTTTTGACTAAACACCCATTTTTCGGTGTTTCTCCTGTCTTTTGTCTAAAAACACCCCTTTTTCAGTGTTTTCTCCTGTGTTTTGACTAAACACCCATTTTTCGGTGTTTTTCCTGTCTTTTTCCTTGTGTTTTTCCTGTCTTCACACTATTCTGACGAATTTTTCATACTTTTTCCATGATTTTGACGAATTTTTTGCCACTTCGAGGAAGAAGTTAAAAATGTAAATAGGTATCGCTTGAAACTTAAGGTGAAAGGGGACTACAAGTGTGGCAACTCTATGTTAGACAGAAGATACGAGTGCAAGGGAGAGAGAAAACCGATATTTTGGGCAGTTCTCACGCTTCTAAAATTGGTCCGATTTGATTTTTTTCAAATTGGAATGTACTCAGTGGTACAGTACAAAATTCGGAATCTAAAAAAAAAAATTTTTTTGCCGCCAAAATCAAAATTTTGAGCCAAAATTTTTAAATTTTGCAAAATTTGAAAAAGTGGTCAACAGCCCAGAATCGTTAAAAAATCCTGAATCCAACGACGTTAGTATTATAAAGATCGGATAAAAAATGGCGTCCGAAACGCGAAAATGCGAATTTCCGTTTGATGTATAATTTTTTTTGAGGGAAAGTATAAAGGAGAATTTTCCAAGTTTGTTTTTCCCAAAAATTTTCCGAGTTTTTTTTTCGAAAAATTTTCCGGGTTTTCCTTTTTTTTTTGAAAAATTTTCTAAGTTCTTTTTTTTGAAAAATTTTCTAAGTTTTTTTGTCCGAAAAAAAAAATTTTTTTTTTTTCGAAAAATTTTCCGGGTTTTTCTTACTCTTTTTTTTTTTTTTTGAAAAAATTTTAAGTTCTTTTTTTCGAAAAATTTTCAAAGTGTCAAGGTAGAAATAATGGGCTCTTTGCCCTAGGGATGTGCCTCTCGTAAAGGGTAGAAGTACGAAATTTCTCCTTACTAAAAAAATTAATAAATAAAAAAAGTCGCAATTTTTTTACGCCAAAATTCTTAAAAAATATAAGGAGTAATTGGTGAAAATTTAGTGAAAATCGGATTAACGGTTGGCCGCAGCAAATTTTTTAAAATTTCAAACAGACATATCTCCGCCATTTTTTCGAAATTCAAAAATCGCCCTCGTTACATTCTTCTTCACCGGCTAAAGAAATTTGTGTTAAAAAATAAAAACCAAGGATTCGGCAGAGAAAGACTGAATATCGAAAGAAACATCAAAATTTCACCCAACGCTGACGTAGACGGGCGGCGAACATCATACGGAAATTCGCATTTTCGCGTTTCGGACGCCATTTTTTATCCGATCTTTATAATACTAACGTCGTTGGATTCAGGATTTTTTAACGATTCTGGGCTGTTGACCACTTTTTCAAATTTTGCAAAATTTAAAAATTTTCGCTCAAAATTTTGATTTTGGCGGCAAAAAAAAAATTTTTTTTTAGATTCCGAATTTTGTACTGTACCACTGAGTACATTCCAATTTGAAAAAATCAAATCGGACCAATTTTAGAAGCGTGAGAACTGCCCAAAATTTCGGTTTTCTCTCTCCCTCGCACACATATCGCTGTCTTTGTCCAAGCTCCAAATCACCTTTCACCTTAAGGGCAATATGAAATAACGAATGATGTTTTATGGGAGTTGGAAAGATTTTATCACATTAGGGAAGCAATAGGCATGAGTCCTGCAACGTTGTGACGTAAAAGCGGGTAGTGGAGGGGATAGAGCCTCGACTTGGGAAACAGCGTCAACAATGTACTTTGGTCCAACCTTAGTGGTATTCTACAAACCTTGGGTTGAGTGAAGTTGGCGGTTTTCAAAAGATAAATAACGAATAGTCAACAGTAGCCACAGAACAAGAAACACACGTTTTTGTTCTGTGACAGTAGCGTAAACTTGGTAAACTGGAAATATTCCAAGAATGGAGGACGAAATTGACATCAAAGAAGAGTTATTCTTCGAAGACTCAAATAGAGAAATCAAAATAAAAGAAGAATTGGAAGAGGAAAGCTGGAAAGAAAGTACCATTAAAATTGAGAGTCCTATTGACATAATAAAGGAAGAAATATTAACGTCAAACTCTACTCATTGCGAAGAAATGTTCGAATGCGTTATTTGCTGGGAGAGATTTGTAACTTCTAGAGCTTTACTAAGTCACTTATGTTCCCATAATAAGGAAACGAATGCGAATTTTGCGAACGGAAGTTTCCAACTTCTAGTAAATTAAAGCGCCATATGATGACCACACTGGAGAAAAGCCATTTGAATGCCAGGTTTGCAAAAAAAGCAAGTTCTCCCAAAAATCATTGACTCGTCATATGAGAACACACAAGAGAAAAACCATATGAATGCGAGGTTTGCAAAAAGAGGTTCACGACAAATAATTTGAAGAGTCGTATGATGATCCACACTGGAGAAAAGCCATTTGAATGCCAGATTTGCAAAAAGAGGTTCACGACAAATAGATTGAAGCTTCATATGATGACCCACACTGGAGAAAAGCCATTTGAATGCCAGGTTTGCAAAAGAAAGTTCCCTCAAAAATTTGGTTTGACTCGTCATATGATAACTCACTACTATTACTTAAAATGCCATACCCCACGGACCGAATTATCTCTTAAACAAACTCCAGGTGGCCAATGAAATTCGGTGGCCTAAACGTGAAAATAATGAATAACTCCTAAAAAAAATTGTTTTGTCATACCACCAAAGTGATGTTAATAAATAAGACTGTATAAAATAAAATAAATGTTATTCTTCTTTTTTTTCTGACATCTTGTGATTTCATTATCCTATTTGCTTCTCCACAGCCAGACGAACAAAACGAAATGCAAAAAAAGCCGTTAAAACTGGTGTTTTAATACCAAAAGATTGCGGAAAACCACCCAAAAGTCTGGGTACTAAACTCCTAAAGGTACCTTTTTCACGTGCCTAAAGAGTAAATTTCTTTTAACATTTGAAAGGTTAAATAAAAGCAAAAAAAGCTTTAAAACTGGTGTTTAACACCAAAAGATTGCGGAAAACCACCCAAAAGTCTGGGTACTAACTCCTAAAGGTACCTTTTTCACGTGCCTAAAGAGTAAATTTCTTTTAACATTTGAAAGGTTAAATAAAAGCAAAAAAAGCCGTTAAAACTGGTGTTTTAACACCAAAGATTGCGGAAAACTACCCAAAAGTCTGGGTACTAAACTCCTAAAGGTACCTTTTTCACGTGCCTAAAGAGTAAATTTCTTTTAACATTTGAAAGGTTAAATAAAAGCAAAAAAAGCCTTTAAAACTGGTGTTTTAACACCAAAAGATTGCGGAAAACCACCCAAAAGTCTGGGTACTAAACTCCTAAAGGTACCTTTTTCACGTGCCTAAAGAGTAAATTTCTTTCAACATTTGAAAGGTTAAATAAAAGCAAAAAATTTTTAAAATGTTTTGAGAACATATAATTTTCAACAGTTTCTTTTTTTTAAACGTTTTTTGGAAAATATATCTTATTACTACATATATATATATATACGAGAATCTTTAGACAGTTCAAATAATCAAAATCCTCTTAAAGCATCTATATAATCATAATAAAATCGTAATTATGTAAAATAAAAGTAACTATTTTTAAAAAACAAAAAAAAATTATACATATAGTAACAACTATGAAGATATACAAAAAAAAAAAACTTGGGATGAGAAATAAAATTCACAATTACAATCTAAATTCCTAAATATTAAAACAGTGCATGGTCGTACACGAAAGAAAAGAAAAAAAAAGGCAAAATAATCGAATTCCTTATAATACAAAGTGAAAATTGGATTTTAAAAAGAAATAACAGAAAAGAATAAACCTTCAAAAATCCCACCCAAATAACACGACATTCTTTTTTATATAAATATTTTTTTTTATTTTTTATTTTTTTTTTTGCACAATAGCTTAAGTGCAGAAATTCTAGTTTTTCTATACTAAATATAAATTATATTTTATTTATTATACAACTGTAAATACAGTGAATATGAGGCACAATGCGTCATCCGAATATATAAAAAAAAAAGGCTTCGGTAACTGTTTCTTATATACAACATAAAAATTTAGAGACAGCAACCTAAGAAAAAAAAATTATCTAAAATTTCCACACAAAATATTTTTTTACATTAGTCAACATACAACAAAAATGTTATTACAACCTATCAAAAATTTTTGATATACAAATATATAATTAAAAATTATGAATTTTATTATTATTACAATATTAACATTTTGTCTAACTATAAAAATATAAGATAGTCTCAAGGATTTTTTGTTTTTGCTTTTTTTTTATAAAGAACTGTAGACTAGAGTGCCTGTATATACAGATTGAACAAAATTCTATACAGAGAAAAAAAAATGGCGCAATTTTGGACCCTTTTTTTTAAAACATGCACACGATAAAAAAACCAATTGTACTATAAGAATCACTTTTTATTAAACTAATAAATAAAATTAAAAAAAAGCATATGGCAAAATGTGATCGACGCCATTGTCATTTTTTAGGCACTAGTTCAGCTTTAAAAGAAAGAAAAAAATAATAGTGCGGTAAAAATGTACATATTTATAATATTTTCATAATTTACAAAATCACATTTATACAAAAAAAAATGTCTGTTTACAAAGTGTACAAATTATAGACATTTTTTACAGTTAAAAAGTTTTTTAAAAATTTACATTAGTTCATCCATTTTCGACAGTTGTGGGCTCCGCACATGCAGGGGATTTTGTGTTGGTCGTCTTCGATGTCAAATTTGTAGTCGTAAGCCAGCTAAAAATAAAATAAAAAATTAGTTCAGTGTTTAGGCTGGGCCCAGGGTGGCGGATTTCACATTATTGCCATGGTATCAGGATTTTCTCATTGAGTAAGTCAATAAAAAAATGGTTAAATGGCATAAACTGAGTAAATCCTGAGTTTTCTGGTGGTCTCAATCGTTAAGGAGTTATGATTTTTTTCTTCATGAAAACCGTGTTTGGTGTCACTCTGCACCACACTGTATACCATAACCAAAATCTACCAAATGAAGTTGATTACTTGCTCAAAAATAAGGGGGGTTTAGATTTAACTTTTATTGTAGGGCTAAATGCTTTATCTTTGAGTTGCTGGTCCACCAGTAATCGTAATTGCGATTACGATTACGATAATCGCAAGTTTCTTAATTACGATTACAATCGTTTCGTATTTTTTCTGCGATTACGATTGTAATCGCATTTTTAACGATTACCGTAATCGTATTTTTTTCTGCAATTACCATTTATAATCGTATTTTTTTCTGCGATTACAATCGTATTTTCGTTAGCGTTTAAGGCTCGTATATGACATCAGGTTATCTCAGTAAAAATGTCATATATGAGCCGTAAACGCTAACGAAAATACGATTACGCCCGTAATCGCTGAAAAAAAAATGCGATTATCGCAGAAAAAAATACGATTACGACTGTAATTGCAGAAAAAATACGATTATAATGGTAATTGCAGAAAAAAATACGATTATAATGGTAATTGCAGAAAAAAAATACAATTACGATTGTAATCGCAGAAAAAAAATACGATTACGGTTGTAATCGTAAAAAAAATGCATTACAATCGTGATTGGAAAAAATGCGATACAATCGTGATCGGAGAAAAAAATACGAATGCGATTGTAATCGTAATCGGAATTACGATTAGATATAATTGTCGCGATTACGATTACGCCCAACACTGTGGTCCACTGTAGTTGGGACCCCTGTATGTAGGGGTGGGGAAATCGTAACTCCTAATCGGATTGAGATAGGACTTCCATATGACCAAAGGTCAAATCTGATTTTATCCACACAAATTTTAGACTGCGTAAAAGGAATTTTTTTAAATAAAAAAAAATTCTTCCACACCGACAGATTGAACCCAGACCTTTGTTGTAAGTCACTTTTTATAAGTTTTTAGCTTTTTACCTCTTCGCCGCGGTTAATTCGGCGTTTTGTAAAAATGATGATTCGTAGGTCACGATCGACTTCGACAGTTTCAGCGACGCAGTTCGGGCTGCACGAATGGTTGATGTAACGAGCGAGTCCGCCGCATAAAGTCGCATCGACGACCCTTTCTTCGTCAAGGCGAAACATGTAAATACCTCGGTTCTAAAAAAAAATTTTATAACTAAAAAAATATTAATGATTACCTTTGCTTCATATTGTTTTTCCCGAGTTTCTGCTAATTCTGTTCTTATTATTTCTCCAATATATTCTATAACCATGGTGTGTTTTTCTAGGTCACGAGCGGCATAAAGTCCCAATCCTTGAATTTTGATCTAAAAAAGGTTTAATTTAATTTAAAAATATTTCTTATGTTACCTTGCTAAAAATACGTTGTTTCTCCATTCTTGTTTCATTTTTTTGTACTGTGAGGATTTTGAGTGGACAAACTGTTTCGAATAGGGGCAAGAGGGTTCCCCAGATTGAGGGGTGGACGGAGCGAATGAAGGTCGAAGAGAAACAGAGCATGTCCTTTGAGTGTGGGCTTTTCGGCTGCAACCGGGGCCTCTAGGTTTACCTTCCGATCGTGCACAACCTGTCGGATTGATAGCCAATGGAAGCTCCAAAAGAGGATTACGCCCGTATTTAAATTTATAATCTGTCAAAGCTTCCACACCTGAGAAAAAAATGTTAAAAATCTTCAAATTTTGGTTTAAATTTCATACCTGGAAGACTTTCTAGAACTTTGACTATGGCCGGTTCGGTCAAACCGAACAGATCTTCACCGGTAACGAAAGTCGAAAAGAGGCCGACTAGATTGTCGTTTTTTCGTAGTTGAACGATCGGCTCGAGTATTTTTTGCCAGACTCCTTTCGGCGTCGAGTCTTTTATTTCGAGGTCGACTTCGCCTTTTTCCTGAACGATGACTTTAAATTCAGGACGACCGTCAACCTCGTGGATCGAACATAAATATTTGCTTCTTTATTCACATTACGCATACTCCAGTACATTCTCAACTAAAAAAAAACAAATTAATTAATTATTAATTAAATAATTTTTTTAAAAATTGGTTTTCAATAAAAAATAAGTGGCATCACAAACTGGATAAAACACAAGTTGTCCTGGCATCTTCTCTCTATTTGTTTTGGAGTTCTGATTTTTAAAAAAATTTTCCCTCCACAAAAATTAGTTTTTTTCTCCCAAAAAGCCATCATATCTTAAATTCTGCTAGAATTTTTGACTTTTTAAGGGTAGATTAGAGGTAACTTTTTTTTAGGACTAAATGCTTTGCCATAAGTTGCTGGTCTACTCTAGTTGGGACAGCTGTATTAACAGCGACTCCCTCCCTTTCTCTCCCCTAAAGTCATAACTTGAAGAGAGTTTGTGATGCCAAATAACCAATTTTATTAACTTTAAAACAGTCTAAATAGCATAATATTAGGTGTACAAAATGAAACTCAGCCACAGGGTAAATTTGAATTTTGTAGATTTTAGCCGAGTTTCATTTTGTACACCTAGTAGTTCATTTTTTCAAAATTTTGAACATTTTAGGCGTTAAAGTCCATCAAAAGTTGACCTTCTCCGTGTAAGAAGGTTATTGAAGTATAACCATTAAGAAGGTTAATTTTTAAAGGCTCGTAAATCGTAAACCGTTACAGATATTGAAAAATGCACTAAGTAAATCAGTTGGAAATTCAATTCTCTTTAATTTATTCTATTCATTTTTCTCTAGGACGCACTGTTTTCAAGATAAATTTATTTAAAAAAAAAATTATTTTCCGAAAATGGTGCATCCTAGAAAAAAAAAAGTACAAATTTATAGAAAATTAAATTTCCTACAATTTTTATTTATTAGGTGTACAAAATGAAACTCAGCTACAGGGTAAATTTGAATTTTGTAGATTTTAGCCGAGTTTCATTTTGTACACCTAATAACTTCCTTCTTTACAAGAAAAAACTTACGATTTTGTAGCCGATTGGATAGATGTAGTTAGACGTATGGAAAAACGGTAGCTGATGAGGAAGAAGTTGGCCGACATTAAGAAAAATCAAAGAGCCGACTCTAAGCAGGTTGTTTTGCTCACTGTGATGCATAACAGATGCCACTTGACGGTTTTCATCTCTGTTTATATAACTCGTCTCATCACAGATAAAGTCGTCAGCTCATTTTCTTTCTCAGTTTTTGAGCATGGCTGTTACAGTATAAGGTCTGAAAAAAATTATAATATTTAAACTTTCATAAAAATAGATATACCTTATTTTTATAAAATACACATTGATCTTTGACTGCACAAGGTAGATGGTAGACGATCGTGCAGCGCATTTTGTAGCACTTTAAAGTCGCTCCGGTGGCGTTGCAGTAGGCGCAGACGGCGTTGAGGCCAGACTGCAGTGCTGTCTCTACGTTAACTAAACCGCCGTTAACAGTCTCGTAGACTTCATCGACCACAAAGCGCAATTTAAATGGACCCATTTGTTCACATCATAGTTTAAAAGTCGAGCCGGACCATCGCTTACACCGTCGCCAATTTGATGACAAAATAGACAAACGCGAATCTTCAACCACTTTTGTCGGCATGACGGTTATCCCATATTTAAATAATATCTACAAAAAAATATTAAATTAAAGATTGAAAATTTACGTACATCGCCATTTCTTTATCTGAAGGCTTCTTAATCTTGGTGGCAGGTTGCGGTACGTTGTTGGTCGTCCAAATGCGATACCGCGATGGCGACTTTTTCACGACTGGCACCAACGATTTATCAAAAGTTCGAACATCACGTTTCCCACTTCGAGCAAACGAAGAAACATCGTTGGTAATTTTCTAAAAATAAATAATTGTTTTTTAAATTGTTTATAAACATTAAAAAAGAAAAACACAAAACAGCTATAAGAAAAGGATTGTTTACTTTTTAATCAGTCCAGCTATTCTTTAGATAATTTACTTTTAAGAAAAAGCACAATTTAAGATGATTATTTAGTACTTTTTACGCACACACACAAAAAAGGTCTAATTTGAATTTTTTTATGGACTATTGGGTGCGATCACTATTTTTTCTGTTTTTATTTTATCCCTTGAGTTTTGAACGTGCACTTTCTTTTAATTTAATTCTACAATTTAGGAAATTTGCATGCTAGGGTGGTATTCATCGACAAAAGTGAGTAAATTCAAGAGAAAAATTAAGTTTTTTGGATTTTTGTAGATGAATACCACCTCTGAGAGTTCTACTTTTGACTAAAAAATGCATGACAGATTGTCATACCTCTTTTTTAATATCAAGTTTAAAAGTATCACATATAGAATTCTCAAATCTGGACTTTTTAGATGTGATATCACCGTGGTGCTCAACGACGGAGGACGCCTATAAATTTGGTGAGTGAAATACTTTTTATTAATTAAGACAAACCTTTTCGTTGTGGACTGGTGGTGGGTGAGCGAGTGCGAGTTGCATGTAGCAATTCGTGCTGCAGAAATAAAGATCTTCTTCGCCCTGACGAGCGACCAAAGGCATCTCCGACGCTTTTTTTCCTCATCACGTTGTTTACAATGACGACGTCGCAATGTCTGCAGAATTTCGCGCTTCCGTTTAAAATAGATTGAATATCGATATGTCCGTTATCTTTTCCGTCCTTCCCTTTGATTTTATACAACCCGAGTTTATGATTGGGCAACGTACTCCTTTCAGTTACACTGTAATTTACTGGGACCGGGATTCTCAATACGTTGGCCAGATTTCTTAAAACGGAAAGAACATCGTCCGCAGCTTGCGAGTTTAAAGTCAGAGTCACCGTCACATTCTCGCAATGTTTCTTACTCTGCGGACCTTCATTTTCTTTATCCTAAAATAATAATAATAAAAAAAACCAAATATAAATAAACAAACCATATCACGGTAAAATCTGATTGGCTTCGGCTTCACAATTAATGGAGATATTATTGGAATGTCAGGTGAAAAACGTGAAAGTTTAAATTTGTCTTCTTCACCATCCGAATCGACGAATTGCAAACCTAAAAAAAATATTATCTAAATTGGGAAAATGGTAGTTTTAATACCTGGAAAACTGTTGGGAAATTCTGGCATGACACATTCAGGACTGGAGGAGCTTATGATGGTATCTGGCGTTTCATTATCACGATCACGATTGAAATCATATTTACGATCGTCAACTGTAATTTAAAAATATAAATACATGAATAAAAAGTTAGATAACTTACATTCGTCTTTGGTGCTGTGGAGTTTTAAAGGAGCGAATTCTTCATTGTAGAATCCCCTTTGGGTTGAAGGAGTTGTAGGCGCACGTGGTGGTAAATCGCCAAAAGGTAATGTTTGTAATGGTCGTTTTCTGATGGCAAATATGCTTGTCCATAGGTCCCTCTTAATTCTCCCAATCTTGTGCTAAAGAGAAGTAAATAAGATTTTTTTTTTGGTTTAATACGTACCAGCTGTTGACTTTGCTTAAGTCGCCGGAGCCGTAGACAGGACTTCCGGTGAAGTTGTATGTAAGATTGGGTTCGCAGATGTCATGGCGGGCGTTTGTCTTAATTGATGCATCACAGAATCGATATATGAGTCGTAATCTTCTTCAACTTTTGAGCTCTTCCTTGGTCTTTTCTTGGGTGTTCCACCGACGGCTCTTTGCCCAAACTTTGCCGCCGTTTTTGCTGATATTGCCTTCGTTTCATCTTTTTGATATCTTGAAGAGCAGATTCACCGGGATGTTCAGGTTCCATTCTGAAGCTTGGAGAAAGCATCTCGTCTGAAGACATGACTTCTTTTTTGACTTCAACCGCCACTGGTAAGGTAAGTGGTAAATTTTCTTTTTGATCTCCATCGTCGGTGTCATGATGGGACTAGGCTGGCTGAATGAGATCGGCTCCCTTTTTATTGTGGGAGTCGGCGGCTGATGCGGTGGAGATAAAAGCTCATCTAGACATGAAGGGACAGATCTTTGGACTTCCATAGGAGTCGGAGTTTGAACCAAAGGTCGAGTTGGTATCATTTCTTTGATAACAGGTTTAGGAGGTTCGTTTAAAACAGGTGGCAGAAGAGAAGTCGGAGTAGGTGGAACAGGTCGTGCAAGCTGATCTTCCAAAGATGGAACTATAGAAGCGAAGGTGCCTGTGGGAAGTTGTGGTTGCACATGCTGTATTCTGTAAAAGTTGCTTCAGAAGAACATTCTGAGAATCATCAGACGTTCTTGGCATTGGCATCCTTTTTTCTTCTTCTTTTTTCGAAAGGAGCATATTACTCAACGAAACAAACTTTCTCGGTTCTTCTTTCTGCTGAGGTTTTGCCCCAGTGAAACTCACATGATGTGTCTCCTTTTCAAGAAGCTGCGATATTTCAGAACTCGATACAATCCTCTGTTGCAAAATATCATTCATTTTATCTTTTTCTACTTTATTCTGTTCAGATTTTTGCAATGCAGCGTTCGCATCACGCATTTTATTTATGTAATGGTTTATTTCCTTATTGGCAAGATCGTTGGCACTTTCAATGGAAGCTTGGGTCGTGTGTACAAACTTGTATTGTCCTGGTCCGACCATTTTGGCAGGAACGTAGACACCTCCAGGTTTTAAATTTGGCTGCATTCTTGAATTTTTGAGCATTTCTGATTCAGAGACTTTTAATTCGTTTTTGTATTCTTCATTTTTATCGTCCGCTGTAAATGAGCTGCTAATCCTTCCACTCTTAGGTCATCATTGATGTTTTCTTTCTTTATTTCTTTGGGGACATTATGGTTAACTATAGCATAGAAATATGGACTTGGATTTTCAGTCCTCAACATTGAAGTTGTCAATTGGGCTTCTAAAATGCTTGAACTTACTGAAGGCAAAACAATATTTTCACTTTTGTGGCTATTCATTTCAGAATTTTGAATTGTTTTGGTTTTGTCGTTTTTCTCTTCAACTTTCGGTTTTTCGGGAACTTTATCGTTTAATTTTTGCTCAATTTTCTTGTCTTCTTCGTTTTCAACTTTTTTATTACGTTCGGTTTACCCCACATTTATCTTTCAAGGTTGTCGTTTTATTGAGGAGGTCGACCAATTTGGTTTTCTCCAAATTACGGAGATTGGAGCCATTTTCGTTTTGAAGTTTGGGTTCAGTTTTATTTCATTTTTAGGTTCTGTTTTGCCATCTTCAGGTTTAGTGCCGAAAAGAACTTGGTTGAGGTAGCCAGTGGATGTGGGACGAACAGCAGGAGTCGGCCTGCTAAATTGTGGTGGTGCAGTCGTATTCGGTGCAGTAGTTGTGGTAACTTCTGTGCTGTTTTTCTGAGTTTCTGCTGCAAACTTTGCAGCGGCGTTGACTGCCCCCTGCACTAAAGTCGCCACAGCTGCTTGCTGGATGCTCAACTTCCTTTCTGAACAGGTTGGAATTGATTTCTGCATACTCACTGGGGTAAATGCAGAATTTCTTGAAACGACCACATTTGGCACTGTTGCTTCAGTTTCAGTTTTAACATCACTTTTCTTTTCTTCTGTATCAGTTTCATTGGTTTGTTCTGTCGTCGTTCGGAGGTGTTTCTGATTTTGGCTCTTCTTTTTGAATTGGTTGATTAGGAAGGACTTTCCCTGTCATCCTTTTTCTGCCGGGAGGTGAAGGCTCTTCATCAAATTCCATGATATCTTCATCTATGTCAGTGAGAATAAGGATGTCACTGTTTCCATTGTCGACGTCTTCTAAGACGACCAAATCTGAAGAAGAGACAAGGCAGTCGTCTAAAATGTCACTGGCGTTCATTAAATGTGATGGGTCCAACTCATGGGCATAGAAACTACCGATGACATGACGTTGTCTTCTAAAGCAGACTGCAGTTCTTCAACTTCTAGATTGGTCTCTTTGCAACTTTCAACGAGTACTATATCTTCATAAACAGTGGCTTCTGAATCAGTGTCTTCAGATTGTCTTGTTTAACAGTTCCAGTTTCTGATTTTTTAATGGATGCTGGCTTTGTTGGAGGTGTCATAGGTGGAGTTCGTGATTCTTCATCGAAATCGTTGTAGTCTGCACAAACAAACTTGGAATTTTGTTCATTGGATTTTTCGTCTGCATTTCCGCTTGTTCCGGCTAATGGATGTCCGACTTTACCTTTATGAAGAGGTTTTCTGGGTACGGCTTTGTCGCTACATAGGTGAACCTCCTCGCAATCCCAGTTTGACGTATCGAATCCTTCCTAATTCTGGAGGCAATGGTATGGGATTGTGAGGATTATAGGGTTACCACCGCCCCCCGCTCCATTTCCTCTTGCGTGGGTTTTCGACGCTTTGAGGACGTTCAGCGCAGGCTGAGAACACATTGGTCCCGGGGAATTCGGTCTAGGTACACAAGAGGTTGCATCATAGAATTCTGTGAGCTCATTGGAGAACTAGGTGGCCCTTGGTTGTACTGCTGGACTCTCGGTGAAACAGGAGGCATTGGTGAGTTCGGCTGATTGAACTGAGGCATCGGAGATGTAGGTGTTTGTAATCCTGAATACACCATCGGACTCTCGTCGGTGAACTAGCAGTTTGATAATTTGAACTCTCGGGCTCTGATGAGGCATAGGACTACTTGACGTATGATACTGCGATATCATTGGACTTTGCGGATGCATTGGTGAACTTGATGGATTATACTGAACATTATTCATCGATGTGGATATTGGAGAAGGAGCTTGATTGATAATGACTTGGAGGCATCGGAATCCCGAAACATACGTCTGATTCATATTATTCTGATTCTGCATCTGTTGGTTCTGTTGAAAGTTCTGATTTTGCTGTACTATCTGCCTAAACTGGCCAATCTTCCCTCCTTGACCTATAATCAACTGCCTATTCTGTTGGGCCAACTGCTGTCTCTGGAGTACCAACTGGTTATTCTGGTCGTCTTGAATAATGCCTTGCCTGAGAAGAACTTGACGTTGAATACTTCCATCAAGTTGCCTCACTAAGCCAACTTCTTGCAAATCGTGCTGTTGAATTTGCTGATGTTGAATTTGCTGCTGTTGTATTGCTGTTGCTGCATTTGCTGCTGTTGTATTTGTTGTTGCTGTAACTGCTGCTGTTGTATTTGCTGTTGTTGGATCTGTTGCTGAAGAAGTTGTTGCTTTTGCTGCTGCAATTGTTGCTTTTGCAAAAGAAGTTGCTGTTGTTGAGTCAAGCCTTGAATACTCTGAATTCGAATTGTTTGCTGAGGCATATTGGGGGACATAACTTGCTGAGGAGATGTCACAAATGCTCTAGGTGATGCGTAAGAAGTCACAGTCCCTCCTTGATGTTGAAGCGAAACTATTCTTGGTCTCAATGTTCCTTCCGGTGACCTTGAAAATCTTGGCACCATCCCTTGATGTCTTATCTGGAACTGATGAGGGCTTGGAGGAGTCGGCGCCAACGCTACAGATCTTGGAGATGCCAAGCCACTATCATTTTTGTCTTCTCCAGTCTAAAATTGAAAATTAAAAACAATTCAAATTAAATTTTGTTTATGTACCTGGGAAAGAGGGGTGCCTATTCTGGGGCTATGGTGTAAAGGAGATGCTGCCGTTTGGGGCGATGGTAAAGCAGATTGGACCAGGTGACATCATACCGCTTGGAGACTGCGGCGACGCTGATCCAACACTATGAGGTGCACTTCCCACCAAAGTTGAAACCACACCATTTTTCTGATCTTGTTTATTCTGATATTCCTGAATGATCATACTATGTGTTCGACTTTGTTTTCTGGCTGCTTCCAGATGTTTCTGAAGCCCTGTCTGCTCAACAGTAACCGCTGTAATTCCAAAGCGTCTTTCTGCGTCAGCTCATTCCCATTTTTCCTTAACTGCCTTTGCTTGCTGTTTAAAGACTAAAAAAAAAAAAAAAAAAAAAAAAAAAAAAAGTAAAAAAAAAATAGAACGTTATTATCAAAATTGAATGTCAATACCACAAACCTTTCGTACTTTGCGAAGTTTCTGGACCTCCGATTCGTAGTACTTGAGCTGATGTGTCAAAGCTGCATTGTTCGATTGAAGCCACTGCTCATACTGCATTTGGATCTGCTTATCTTGTTCAGTCACTATGCTCTGGAGGAGCTGGCGGTGCAGGTTGAATAGGAATATTCAAAATTTGGACACCTACAACGAAAAAATTGGTTTTTTTTAAACATTAAGTTAATTTTTATTTACTTGGAACAGTATGAGGTGGACTTGAGACTTGAGAATTGGTTCCTAAAACGTCGGCTCTTAACATCTCAAAATCAGCATCGCTCATAATGATGCCCCGAACTTGGGCCGGGCGTAACCGACTGCTGTTCTTGCTCTCGTTTTCCTCCTCTAGCAAATCTTCAAGAAGAAGTGGCTGTTCCTGTGATAAAAAAAATATTATAATAAAAATATAAAAAGAAAATTAATATATAACAGCAACATGCATAAAGAAAAATATAACAACAAAAGAAGGTGGTTAATTAATTGTGAACCTTAATTTTTCCAGTGTTATTTGTGATTTTTTTTTAAAGGTGTTGTTTATTTTTCTCACCTGTAAAAGGAGTGATCTCCTTTGTGGAAGGGAAGTGCCTGCAGTCGGGGCGAGGGGGGGCCTGGGAACCTTTGGGGCTCCAGCACGAATCTATTTGGCATATACCCTAGTTAGTCATGCATTACCACAAACCAAAATAAAACAAATGCAACACATAAAATATTTTAACATTGACTACAAAATTTTAATTTAAACATCTTATTATAATTCTTTAAAAAAAAGCAGAAGTACAATGATCAATGCTAAAAAGCAACTTTTACCCTTTTTACTTTTAAAACCCATTTTATCACACTTATCATGCAGAAAATTATAAAACATGAAATTTTTTTTCTTAAAAACATTGATCAAAAGCTGGGCTTCGGCTTTATTTTCTCATACAGATACATGCGCAAGGTATGAATCTATATGAGGCCAAAAGTAGGTCCAAAAAAATTACTACCAACACAAATTTTAACACAAAAAAAGGCTTTAGTGGGATAAGGGGGCATTTTGGCCCATACTCCGATTTGGCAGCAAAAATTCCAGATGTATAAAGGAGGGGGAAGTATAATGGATCTCTATGTGAATAAGAACCATTGTTGGGCGTAATCGCAAGTTTCTTAATACAATTAGGATTACGATTGTAATCGGAATTACGATTACAATCGTATTCGTATTTTTTTTCTGCGATTACGATTGTAATCGCATTTTTTTAACGATTACGACCGTAATCGTATTTTTTTTTTCTATGATTACTATTATAATCGTATTTTTTTTGCGATTACAATCGTAATTGCATTTTTTTCCAGGGATTACGGGCATAGTATTTTCGTTAGCGTTTACGGTTTTATGACATCTGGTAATCTCAGTAAAAATGTCATATACAAGCCGTAAACGCTAACGAAAATACGATTACGCCCGTAATCGCTGAAAAAAATGCGATTATCGCAGAAAAAAATACGATTACGATTGTAATCGCAGAAAAAATACAATTATGGTAATAATCGTAAAAAAATGCGATTACAGCCGTAATCGCAGAAAAAAATACGAATGCGATTGTAATCGTAATCGGAATTACGAAACTTGCTATTACAATCGTAATCGTAATTGCGATTACGATTACGCCCAACACTGATAAGAACTGACATAAATTTCAGATCAAATAACTGGACGATCGAGAAAAACAGGTTTATACTTTTTAGGAAAACCTCAATATCTCAAGAATTGATGATCCACAGAGTTCAATTTAAAAAAAATGTTTAGCATCTGAAGACGCATCTTGGGGAATTTTTTTTCAAAAGTTATAAAATTAAGTTTGGGAAAAATTTCAAAAAATTCTCAAAGATGCGTCTTTAGATGTTAAACAATTTACAAAAAAAAATGAGCTCTGTGGGATTATTAGTTCTCAAGATATTGAGGTTTTTCTAAAAAAAGTATAAAAAACCCATTTTTTCTCAAAAAACCGTTCGGTTTTTGGTATGAAATTCATGTCACATCTTGCTCACATAAGAGGCATCAGGAATTTTTTACCTTATACTCTTCATCTATTTGGGTCTTCATTCTCATAAAAACAAAGCTGCTACAATATTTCATTGATCAATAAACAAAGGGGTGAAAGGTTGTTCCAACTTTTTTCTAGGTTTTCCGCCCCGAAAATCCCAATTATACCAGATTTTTGGACAAAAAATCCCCTTTTTTGGTTTTCTTCTCCAGAAACAAGATTTTTGGTTTTTGAAGAAAATAAATATCCAACTTTTTTTCTCGGTTTTCCGCCCCAAAAAAACCCATTTTACCAGATTTTTGTTTAAAAAAAAATCCCTTTTTTCGGGGCTTAAACGTTTTCCACGGTTTTTTGCCCCCAAAAACCCACAATTCATCTTTTGTTCCAACTTTTTTCTAGGTTTTCCGCCCCGAAAATCCCAATTATACCAGATTTTTGGACAAAAAATCACCTTTTTGGGTTTTCTTCTCCAGAAACAAGATTTTTGGTTTTTGAAGAAAATAAATATCCAACTTTTTTCTCGGTATTCCGCCCCAAAAAACCCTTTTACCAGATTTTCGTTAAAAAAAAAAAACCTTTTTTTGGGGCTTAAACCTTTTTTCTCAGTTTTTAGAAACCACCCCTTTTTAGTACGTTTTTCTCGGTTTTTTGCCCCGAAAACCCACAATTCACCTTTTGTTCCAATTTTTCTCGGTTTTCCGCCCCAAAAATCCCAATTATACCAGATTTATGGACAAAAAAATCCCCTTTTTTGGTTTTCTTCTCCAGAAACAAGATTTTTGGTTTTTGAAGAAAATAAATATCCAACTTTTTTCTCGGTATTCCGCCCCAAAAAACCCTTTTTACCAGATTTTCGTTTAAAAAAAAAAAAAAACCTTTTTTTGGGGCTTAAACCTTTTTTCTCAGTTTTTAGAAACCACCCCTTTTAAGTACGTTTTTCTCGGCTTTTTGCCCCGAAAACCCACAATTCACCTTTTGTTCCAACTTTTTTCTCGGTTTTCCGCCCCAAAAATCCCAATTATACCAGATTTATGGACAAAAAATCCCCTTTTTGGTTTTCTTCTCCAGAAACAAGATTTTTGGTTTTTGAAGAAAATAAATATCCAACTTTTTTCTCGGTTTTCCGCCCCAAAAAACATAAATTTTTCATCTATTTGGGTCTTCATTCTCATAAAACAAAGCCACTACAAATAATTGATCAATAAACAGAAAGGGGAAATTTCGGTGATTTCAGGAGCTCCTGAAATACACCAGAATTTAAAACTATTTTCTCCGTTTTTATGAAATATGAAGATAAGTTGCCATATCAAAAAATTAATAAAAGATAAGCTATCGAAAAAGATTGTTTTTTACGTTATCATAAATTAAAATGTCACCCGTGCATGCATTAATCAGAGTTCTAATTAAAAGATTAGGTTGTATAACCTAAAACGGTGATTGGAAGGTCGGAACATGCGGGGAGGACGTTAAACGGATTAGGAGTCTTAATTAGTCAGCTATTAGCAGTATGTTTTAAGTAAATAAAAAAAAGTGCGCAAAATAAGAAAAAAGCGACTTACAAATAATAATTTTAAGTCCAAAATGTTCACATTTTGAAGTCGTAAGCGGTTTTTTACCTGTTAAGGTGGCTTCTGTATCCTATAGTGACTAGACAACCACTGATAAAAGTTCTTTTGGTTCCCCGCTTGTTTTTTCCTCACTCTTTCTCCACGTTTCTCCCACCAGAGGGCCGTTGGAGGGAGAGAAATGATAGAAGCCGCAAAATCGAGAGTGACACTCCCACTACTCTATTTAAACGGTGTCGACGGTCACGGCATTGTTTTTACCCTTGGTTTGTTTTTTCTGGGAGAATACAAAAAAAAGGACCTACTTTTTGGTTAATAAACAATTCCTTCAAATTAGCGAAGGCGGCGAACGAGTGTAGGTATACGTGTCGGCATACTGCGGTTCGCCATAATGCATTTGACCATAAAATGGCAAATACTGCGAGTTACCATAAAAAATCTGCAACTCAACATAAAGAAGAGATTTAACTCTTGTCGTTTCGACTTAAAATTTGTCGTTTCAATTTAACGCAGCTGAACATAATGGAAAATTTCATTTGAAAGAATATGGTGACTTGCATTTATTGAAAAAGTCGTTTATGGTGAAACGCTTTATGTTGAAATGCTCAAAATTTTTGAGCTTTTGAGAGCTTCATGTTCAATTGAGGCGCTCCGGGTACGAAGGGCGAACTCGACATCGGACAAATTTTTTTAACTTCCTTAAAGAAGTTATTGTGATACCCTTGACGTCGGGTTTTTGGGGAAGGGTCCTCCAGTTTTTTTTCCATTTTCAGATTCTAGACCTCTTGGTGAATACACCCATATAATTTTTATGTTGAGTTCGCCATTTTTCCCCTTTAAATACGTAAAAACCGAAACTTTAAAATGCGAATATCTCGAAACTACGTTTTGTCGAGTTCGCCCTTCGTACCCGGAGCGCCTCAATTGAATTATGCCGAAACGCATTATGTTGAGCTATAGATTTTTTAAGTAGAAATTCAGATTTTTATGTTCAACTGCTTTCGGGTGAAATGCGTTATGTTGAACAGTTTTCTCCCGCGGCGGACATAGCAAGATGCCTTTTCTGTTGCTGCCTTTTTGCCCTTTTAAAGTCTAATTTTGGAAACCCCGAATCACCTATTTTTGCATCACTCCATGGGAAAGTTCACATTCCCAGTACATGAAGCAACGCGGAAATATATTTCGCGAAAATTAAAAAAAATTACTCAAAACTAATTTTTTCCAGCGACGTATTCCGGTTGCGAAAAATGACGGGTTAACCGCCCGTGACGTCACAGGTGACCGATTCCCCACTTATGCACAATGAGCATCAAAAATCGGGGAAGTTTTTTTTTTCGTTGTGTCTGGAAGAAAACGGAAGCGAAAAGAAAGTTGCATGTAAAGGAAGTTGTGGAAGGTTCCTCTGATATATTGAGCCTCGTGTTATGTCGAGAGCACTTCTGGAATAATTATCTGAAGGTAAATGCTCCATCCCACGCGAGAGTGCAATCAATAATTAAATCACCGGACTTGAAATCTATAATAAACGATTTACTCAGCGACATAATTCCAATAAATCAAAAAAACGTTTTAACTTCCTCAAGAAGTTACTGTGATACCCTCCGACCCCCTGTTACTAGAAAAGGGTCTTCCAGACCCCGTAGGATAAATCTGATAAGTGATCTTTGCCGATCCTGACTTTGTCTGTGGTGCCGGCCGTCCGGCCGTCCGGCCGTCCGTCGCCACTTTTTCCGGAATTTTTTTCCGCCACTGGGCCGAAAAAAGTTAGTGCAATAATTTAATCTTTTGTTCTCTCTTTCTTTCACGAAAAGCAAAACTTGTAACTCGATTTTTTGGATTTTCCTAGCTTTTTATGGAAGAAAAACCCATTTTTTAGATTATTTATGGGTGTGTTGAACGTTTCTCTCTGTTTTCTGCTCCGTAAGTCCCAATTTTACCAGATTTTTGTTTTTAAAAAAAATCCTTTTTTCGGGGCTTAAACGTTTTTCAGAATTTTTTGCCCCTAAAACCCACAATTCAACTTTTTTCTAGGTTTTCCGCCCCAAAAATCCCAATTATACCAGATTTTTGGACAAAAAATCCCCTTTTTTGGTTTTCTTCTCTAGAAACAAGATTTTTGGTTTTTGAAGAAAATAAATATCCAACTTTTTTCTCGGTTTTCCGCCCCAAAAAACCCATTTTACCAGATTTTCGATAAAAAAATCCCCTTTTTTTTGGGGCTTAAACCTTTATTCTCAGTTTTTAAAAACTGCCCCTTTTTAGTACGTTTTTCTCTTTTTTGCCCCCAAAACCCACAATTCACCTTTTGTTCCAACTTTTTTCTAGGTTTTCCGCCCCAAAATCCCAATTATACCAGATTTTTGGATAAAAATCCCCTTTTTTGGTTTTCTTCTCCAGATATAGGTACGATTTTTGGTTTTTGAAGAAAATAAATATCCAACTTTTTCTCGGTTTTCCGCCCCAAAAAACCCATTTACCAGATTTTCTTTAAAAAAAAAAACCCTTTTTTCGGGGCTTTAACGTTTTTCAGAATTTTTGCCCCTAAAACCCACAATTCACCTTTTTTCCAACTTT